>CM038121.1:6187254-6296001 GCA_001642375.2 Mentha longifolia | reverse complement strand
AGTTTGAAATCGCCAATATCAAACTCTACCAAGAACCGATAGGATCGTGAACCAAAGCACGATGTAAGAGACAAAACGATCAACTAGATTTCTGATTCAATATTGTCTGTTTCAAAGTATGAACGAAAATTAACATAAATACTAATCTAATTCCTAAGCTAGGTAGGTTTTCGAAATTAACAAGGCTTGGGCTTGATAATTTCGGACTCCTTAATTAAACATAACTGGGCCAATTAATCACCTAAACATGTTGTGATAATTGGACTAAACTAAATTAAAAATAAATACAAAGTTTTTAAGCCCAAATAAAATATAAAACATGAGCAACTAAATAAATTCATCAGTGCTGGACCCGGGCTCATCATTAAAATTTATGATGCGATCATAATATGCGGAAGCTGAGAATCGAACAACGTCAGACACGAAAGATTCAATCCAAATATAACTATGAAAAAATCGAATGACAAGGAACCTGAATTTCTACCCAAATTACACTGAATAGGCGTCGACAGAAACCTAAGCAATTCAACTCCGATTAAGCTCAAATTTTAACACGAGTTACAACTTAGGGTTATGAAGAACATATCCAAAATTCAGAGAAAACGCACGATTAGTTTTCGATTTGGCTCGGTGGTCCGTTTTGGGTCGAACTAAGGTTTCAAAAACGGATCTGAAATTAATCTAAGGGTTTTCTGAGATGGGTTGGTTATGGAACGAAGGGTATGGTTATTGATGATATAGGAACGATGAAGGATGGCTGGGAAAACGAAAAGAACACGAATTGAAGAATTGAAACGGAAACAAATTGTGAATCTTACCCGAAACGAACCCCGGATCTACGTGAATCCGAAACGCGTTTATGGAGCAATCTTCGTGGCTCGACTAACCCGGATACTACGAGATATCACGAACGAGTCGATGAATTCAAGTTTGAAATCGCCAATATCAAACTCTACCAAGAACCGATAGGATCGTGAACCAAAGCACGATGTAAGAGACAAAACGATCAACTAGATTTCTGATTCAATATTGTCTGTTTCAAAGTATGAACGAAAATTAACATAAATACTAATCTAATTCCTAAGCTAGGTAGGTTTTCGAAATTAACAAGGCTTGGGCTTGATAATTTCGGACTCCTTAATTAAATATAACTGGGCCAATTAATCACCTAAACATGTTGTGATAATTGGACTAAACTAAATTAAAAATAAATACAAAGTTTTTAAGCCCAAATAAAATATAAAACATGAGCAACTAAATAAATTCATCAGTGCTGGACCCGGGCTCATCATTAAAATTTATGATGCGATCATAATATGCGGAAGCTGAGAATCGAACAACGTCAGACACGAAAGATTCAATCCAAATATAACTATGAAAAAATCGAATGACAAGGAACCTGAATTTCTACCCAAATTACACTGAATAGGCGTCGACAGAAACCTAAGCAATTCAACTCCGATTAAGCTCAAATTTTAACACGAGTTACAACTTAGGGTTATGAAGAACATATCCAAAATTCAGAGAAAACGCACGATTAGTTTTCGATTTGGCTCGGTGGTCCGTTTTGGGTCGAACTAAGGTTTCAAAAACGGATCTGAAATTAATCTAAGGGTTTTCTGAGATGGGTTGGTTATGGGAACGAAGGGTATGGTTATTGATGATATAGGAACGATGAAGGATGGCTGGGAAAATGAAAAGAACACGAATTGAAGAATTGAAACGGAAACAAATTGTGAATCTTACCCGAAACGAACCCCGGATCTACGTGAATCCGAAACGCGTTTATGGAGCAATCTTCGTGGCTCGACTAACCCGGATACTACGAGATATCACGAACGAGTCGATGAATTCAAGTTTGAAATCGCCAATATCAAACTCTACCAAGAACCGATAGGATCGTGAACCAAAGCACGATGTAAGAGACAAAACGATCAACTAGATTTCTGATTCAATATTGTCTGTTTCAAAGTATGAACGAAAATTAACATAAATACTAATCTAATTCCTAAGCTAGGTAGGTTTTCGAAATTAACAAGGCTTGGGCTTGATAATTTCGGACTCCTTAATTAAATATAACTGGGCCAATTAATCACCTAAACATGTTGTGATAATTGGACTAAACTAAATTAAAAATAAATACAAAGTTTTTAAGCCCAAATAAAATATAAAACATGAGCAACTAAATAAATTCATCAGTGCTGGACCCGGGCTCATCATTAAAATTTATGATGCGATCATAATATGCGGAAGCTGAGAATCGAACAACGTCAGACACGAAAGATTCAATCCAAATATAACTATGAAAAAATCGAATGACAAGGAACCTGAATTTCTACCCAAATTACACTGAATAGGCGTCGACAGAAACCTAAGCAATTCAACTCCGATTAAGCTCAAATTTTAACACGAGTTACAACTTAGGGTTATGAAGAACATATCCAAAATTCAGAGAAAACGCACGATTAGTTTTCGATTTGGCTCGGTGGTCCGTTTTGGGTCGAACTAAGGTTTCAAAAACGGATCTGAAATTAATCTAAGGGTTTTCTGAGATGGGTTGGTTATGGGAACGAAGGGTATGGTTATTGATGATATAGGAACGATGAAGGATGGCTGGGAAATGAAAAGAACACGAATTGAAGAATTGAAACGGAAACAAATTGTGAATCTTACCCGAAACGAACCCCGGATCTACTTGAATCCGAAACGCGTTTATGGAGCAATCTTCGTGGCTCGACTAACCCGGATACTACGAGATATCACGAACGAGTCGATGAATTCAAGTTTGAAATCGCCAATATCAAACTCTACCAAGAACCGATAGGATCGTGAACCAAAGCACTATGTAAGAGACAAAACGATCAACTAGATTTCTGATTCAATATTGTCTGTTTCAAAGTATGAACGAAAATTAACATAAATACTAATCTAATTCCTAAGCTAGGTAGGTTTTCGAAATTAACAAGGCTTGGGCTTGATAATTTCGGACTCCTTAATTAAACATAACTGGGCCAATTAATCACCTAAACATGTTGTGATAATTGGACTAAACTAAATTAAAAATAAATACAAAGTTTTTAAGCCCAAATAAAATATAAAACATGAGCAACTAAATAAATTCATCAGTGCTGGACCCGGGCTCATCATTAAAATTTATGATGCGATCATAATATGCGGAAGCTGAGAATCGAACAACGTCAGACACGAAAGATTCAATCCAAATATAACTATGAAAAAATCGAATGACAAGGAACCTGAATTTCTACCCAAATTACACTGAATAGGCGTCGACAGAAACCTAAGCAATTCAACTCCGATTAAGCTCAAATTTTAACACGAGTTACAACTTAGGGTTATGAAGAACATATCCAAAATTCAGAGAAAACGCACGATTAGTTTTCGATTTGGCTCGGTGGTCCGTTTTGGGTCGAACTAAGGTTTCAAAAACGGATCTGAAATTAATCTAAGGGTTTTCTGAGATGGGTTGGTTATGGAACGAAGGGTATGGTTATTGATGATATAGGAACGATGAAGGATGGCTGGGAAAATGAAAAGAACACGAATTGAAGAATTGAAACGGAAACAAATTGTGAATCTTACCCGAAACGAACCCCGGATCTACTTGAATCCGAAACGCGTTTATGGAGCAATCTTCGTGGCTCGACTAACCCGGATACTACGAGATATCACGAACGAGTCGATGAATTCAAGTTTGAAATCGCCAATATCAAACTCTACCAAGAACCGATAGGATCGTGAACCAAAGCACTATGTAAGAGACAAAACGATCAACTAGATTTCTGATTCAATATTGTCTGTTTCAAAGTATGAACGAAAATTAACATAAATACTAATCTAATTCCTAAGCTAGGTAGGTTTTCGAAATTAACAAGGCTTGGGCTTGATAATTTCGGACTCCTTAATTAAACATAACTGGGCCAATTAATCACCTAAACATGTTGTGATAATTGGACTAAACTAAATTAAAAATAAATACAAAGTTTTTAAGCCCAAATAAAATATAAAACATGAGCAACTAAATAAATTCATCAGTGCTGGACCCGGGCTCATCATTAAAATTTATGATGCGATCATAATATGCGGAAGCTGAGAATCGAACAACGTCAGACACGAAAGATTCAATCCAAATATAACTATGAAAAAATCGAATGACAAGGAACCTGAATTTCTACCCAAATTACACTGAATAGGCGTCGACAGAAACCTAAGCAATTCAACTCCGATTAAGCTCAAATTTTAACACGAGTTACAACTTAGGGTTATGAAGAACATATCCAAAATTCAGAGAAAACGCACGATTAGTTTTCGATTTGGCTCGGTGGTCAGTTTTGGGTCGAACTAAGGTTTCAAAAACGGATCTGAAATTAATCTAAGGGTTTTCTGAGATGGGTTGGTTATGGGAACGAAGGGTATGGTTATTGATGATATAGGAACGATGAAGGATGGCTGGGAAAATGAAAAGAACACGAATTGAAGAATTGAAACGGAAACAAATTGTGAATCTTACCCGAAACGAACCCCGGATCTACTTGAATCCGAAACGCGTTTATGGAGCAATCTTCGTGGCTCGACTAACCCGGATACTACGAGATATCACGAACGAGTCGATGAATTCAAGTTTGAAATCGCCAATATCAAACTCTACCAAGAACCGATAGGATCGTGAACCAAAGCACTATGTAAGAGACAAAACGATCAACTAGATTTCTGATTCAATATTGTCTGTTTCAAAGTATGAACGAAAATTAACATAAATACTAATCTAATTCCTAAGCTAGGTAGGTTTTCGAAATTAACAAGGCTTGGGCTTGATAATTTCGGACTCCTTAATTAAACATAACTGGGCCAATTAATCACCTAAACATGTTGTGATAATTGGACTAAACTAAATTAAAAATAAATACAAAGTTTTTAAGCCCAAATAAAATATAAAACATGAGCAACTAAATAAATTCATCAGTGCTGGACCCGGGCTCATCATTAAAATTTATGATGCGATCATAATATGCGGAAGCTGAGAATCGAACAACGTCAGACACGAAAGATTCAATCCAAATATAACTATGAAAAAATCGAATGACAAGGAACCTGAATTTCTACCCAAATTACACTGAATAGGCGTCGACAGAAACCTAAGCAATTCAACTCCGATTAAGCTCAAATTTTAACACGAGTTACAACTTAGGGCTATGAAGAACATATCCAAAATTCAGAGAAAACGCACGATTAGTTTTCGATTTGGCTCGGTGGTCCGTTTTGGGTCGAACTAAGGTTTCAAAAACGGATCTGAAATTAATCTAAGGGTTTTCTGAGATGGGTTGGTTATGGAACGAAGGGTATGGTTATTGATGATATAGGAACGATGAAGGATGGCTGGGAAAATGAAAAGAACACGAATTGAAGAATTGAAACGGAAACAAATTGTGAATCTTACCCGAAACGAACCCCGGATCTACTTGAATCCGAAACGCGTTTATGGAGCAATCTTCGTGGCTCGACTAACCCGGATACTACGAGATATCACGAACGAGTCGATGAATTCAAGTTTGAAATCGCCAATATCAAACTCTACCAAGAACCGATAGGATCGTGAACCAAAGCACTATGTAAGAGACAAAACGATCAACTAGATTTCTGATTCAATATTGTCTGTTTCAAAGTATGAACGAAAATTAACATAAATACTAATCTAATTCCTAGCTAGGTAGGTTTTCGAAATTAACAAGGCTTGGGCTTGATAATTTCGGACTCCTTAATTAAACATAACTGGGCCAATTAATCACCTAAACATGTTGTGATAATTGGACTAAACTAAATTAAAAATAAATACAAAGTTTTTAAGCCCAAATAAAATATAAAACATGAGCAACTAAATAAATTCATCAGTGCTGGACCCGGGCTCATCATTAAAATTTATGATGCGATCATAATATGCGGAAGCTGAGAATCGAACAACGTCAGACACGAAAGATTCAATCCAAATATAACTATGAAAAAATCGAATGACAAGGAACCTGAATTTCTACCCAAATTACACTGAATAGGCGTCGACAGAAACCTAAGCAATTCAACTCCGATTAAGCTCAAATTTTAACACGAGTTACAACTTAGGACTATGAAGAACATATCCAAAATTCAGAGAAAACGCACGATTAGTTTTCGATTTGGCTCGGTGGTCCGTTTTGGGTCGAACTAAGGTTTCAAAAACGGATCTGAAATTAATCTAAGGGTTTTCTGAGATGGGTTGGTTATGGGAACGAAGGGTATGGTTATTGATGATATAGGAACGATGAAGGATGGCTGGGAAAATGAAAAGAACACGAATTGAAGAATTGAAACGGAAACAAATTGTGAATCTTACCCGAAACGAACCCCGGATCTACTTGAATCCGAAACGCGTTTATGGAGCAATCTTCGTGGCTCGACTAACCCGGATACTACGAGATATCACGAACGAGTCGATGAATTCAAGTTTGAAATCGCCAATATCAAACTCTACCAAGAACCGATAGGATCGTGAACCAAAGCACTATGTAAGAGACAAAACGATCAACTAGATTTCTGATTCAATATTGTCTGTTTCAAAGTATGAACGAAAATTAACATAAATACTAATCTAATTCCTAAGCTAGGTAGGTTTTCGAAATTAACAAGGCTTGGGCTTGATAATTTCGGACTCCTTAATTAAACATAACTGGGCCAATTAATCACCTAAACATGTTGTGATAATTGGACTAAACTAAATTAAAAATAAATACAAAGTTTTTAAGCCCAAATAAAATATAAAACATGAGCAACTAAATAAATTCATCAGTGCTGGACCCGGGCTCATCATTAAAATTTATGATGCGATCATAATATGCGGAAGCTGAGAATCGAACAACGTCAGACACGAAAGATTCAATCCAAATATAACTATGAAAAAATCGAATGACAAGGAACCTGAATTTCTACCCAAATTACACTGAATAGGCGTCGACAGAAACCTAAGCAATTCAACTCCGATTAAGCTCAAATTTTAACACGAGTTACAACTTAGGGTTATGAAGAACATATCCAAAATTCAGAGAAAACGCACGATTAGTTTTCGATTTGGCTCGGTGGTCAGTTTTGGGTCGAACTAAGGTTTCAAAAACGGATCTGAAATTAATCTAAGGGTTTTCTGAGATGGGTTGGTTATGGGAACGAAGGGTATGGTTATTGATGATATAGGAACGATGAAGGATGGCTGGGAAAATGAAAAGAACACGAATTGAAGAATTGAAACGGAAACAAATTGTGAATCTTACCCGAAACGAACCCCGGATCTACTTGAATCCGAAACGCGTTTATGGAGCAATCTTCGTGGCTCGACTAACCCGGATACTACGAGATATCACGAACGAGTCGATGAATTCAAGTTTGAAATCGCCAATATCAAACTCTACCAAGAACCGATAGGATCGTGAACCAAAGCACTATGTAAGAGACAAAACGATCAACTAGATTTCTGATTCAATATTGTCTGTTTCAAAGTATGAACGAAAATTAACATAAATACTAATCTAATTCCTAAGCTAGGTAGGTTTTCGAAATTAACAAGGCTTGGGCTTGATAATTTCGGACTCCTTAATTAAACATAACTGGGCCAATTAATCACCTAAACATGTTGTGATAATTGGACTAAACTAAATTAAAAATAAATACAAAGTTTTTAAGCCCAAATAAAATATAAAACATGAGCAACTAAATAAATTCATCAGTGCTGGACCCGGGCTCATCATTAAAATTATGATGCGATCACAATATGCGGAAGCTGAGAATCGAACAACGTCAGACACGAAAGATTCAATCCAAATATAACTATGAAAAAATCGAATGACAAGGAACCTGAATTTCTACCCAAATTACACTGAATAGGCGTCGATAGAAACCTAAGCAATTCAACTCCGATTAAGCTCAAATTTTAACACGAGTTACAACTTAGGGTTATGAAGAACATATCCAAAATTCAGCGAAAACGCACGATTATTTTTCGATTTGGCTCGGTGGTCAGTTTTGGGTCGAACTAAGGTTTCAAAAACGGATCTGAAATTAATCTAAGGGTTTTCTGAGATGGGTTGGTTATGGGAACGAAGGGTATGGTTATTGATGATATAGGAACGATGAAGGATGGCTGGGAAAACGAAAAGAACACGAATTGAGAATTGAACGGAAACAACTTGTTAATTACCCGACACGAACCCCGGATCTACTTGATCCGAAACGCGTTTATGGAGCCATCTTCTTGGCTCGACTAACCCGGTACTACGAGATATCCGAACGATGTCGATTGAATTCAAGTTTGAATCGCAATATCAAACCTACCAAGAACGACTAGGCTCGTGAACCAAAGCACTATGTAAGAGACAAAAACGATCAACTAGATTTTCTTGATTCATATTGTTCGTTTCAACGTATGAACGAAAAATTAACATAAATAACTAATTAATTACTAAGCTAGGTAGGTTTTCGAACTTAAAACAAGGCTTGGCTTGATAATTTCGGACTCCTTAATTAAAACATAACTGGCCAATTAATCACCTAAAACATGTTGTGATAATGGACTAAACTAAATTAAAAATCAATTCAAAGTTTTTAAGCCCAAATAAAATATAAAACATGAGCAAACTAATAAATTCATCAGTGCTGGACCCGGGCTCATCACCCCTTCAGTCCGGCAGAAGAAAAATTTATTCTGCCAGTTCGGCACCTTCGAAGGTGTCTCCAACTTAAACCCATGGAGGGGAGAAAAGTAAACCCACCCCGTCGGACCCCGCTTAGGCCTAAAAAACTTAAGCAACAAGTCCACAGAAGCCGAACCGCCAAGGCGACCGACCTCGACACAAAACCCGACAATCTGTTTCACGGAAGGCGACGTCAACTGCCCTAACAACAATTCGAGCTTCTCTAGAAGTTCGACAAAAATGGGATTCAAAGGAAAGCAAAGAGCGAAGTGTAGATAATCTTCGTACGCAGTAAAAAAACCTACAGGAGGCGAACTACCCCTATCATCTATACGTGGCAGAACTAACTCCGTCGACTCCAGAAACAAAAATTTCCGAGCTAAACTTTGCATATGTGACTCACTAACGGTGGAGGCATATTGAAGGGCGGCGTCTGACCCAACTAAGGGTAGGAATTTGATTTCTCGAAGGCTACGCGGGATCAACGACTGTGTATACACATTTAAATAAACCCTCATCGGAAATACAGACAGCGAGGGCGAAACCCCTGTGTTCACCCTATCCATATCTACCGGAAGAGAAGATGAAGAAGAAGACATTACAAAAGGAGGGAACTTACTTGTTGCGGCTTTCACAAAATTTCACGGAAATTTGGTGCGAATGGCGGCGGCAGATGCAGAACTCTGACTTAGGGTTTTTACTCTCTCTCTCTTAAGTCGGGACAGTAAATTGGGGAAAACTGTTTAAAGGCGTATGCTATAAGCTTTTATAAGCAAATCTTCCGCCTTTTCAAATCCCGCCTCTTCACCTGCCCGCATAGGGATGCGACACGTGTCCCACTTACTCTGGACTCCAACAGTCGCGCCCCTTCTATCCAGCCTATTCGAGCTCGACCTCGTCCTAACGAGGCGGTATGCATTTCGACGGGGCAATGCAGTCCGAGCTCGACCTCATCCTAACGAGGCGGTATGCATTTCGACTTCGTCGAAATCTTAATTTCGACGGGGTAATGCAGTCCGAGCTCGACCTCATCCTAACGAGGCGGTATGCATTTTGACGAACCTTGTCCTAACGAGGCAGTATGCATTTTGACTTCGTCAAAATCCCAATTTCAACGGAGGTAATGCATTCGATTTCGACCTCGTCTAACGAGGCCATATGAACTTCAACTACGTCCCAGCTATAAATCATGTCCTCGCTTCTATACTTTTTGGGGGGGGATGTGATAGGATACGGCCCAGCTACTAGGCCCAAGCACCGGCCCAATATAATCGGACCTCGGCAAATAAGCTCGGCCCACTGAAAGGCCCAGAAGACACTTCGGCCCAATCCAGCAGCGCGGCCCAACAGCATAGAAGCTCGGCCGACCCACGATCTCCAACCCACGATCTCTAACCCACGATTGCTGAGGTGGCACCCCACGACCTCGGCTGTAACTGCTGCTGGGTGCCTATAAATAGTGATGCTAGGATAGATTGAAGGGGACATTCTGTAACTCGAGAGTATTAATACAAGAAACTTTTTTCTCCGTAGACGTAGATCAAATCAAAGATCGAACCACGTAAACTCTTGCGTACTTTATTTTCCCTTTGTATAAATCACTCTAAAATTCCACGATCGATCAAAACATTTTGTTATAGTGCGAGAGTCTCCAGATGCCGCCTGCCATCGCCACTGCTAGAAGAAGCAGCATTCATTCAAAGCAAATGAATGCAGGTGGGAAAGGGATCAAGGTACCGGTCTATGCAAAAAGAGTGATTACTTGGCGTTTCTTCAAAACATGCAGAAAGGTTTCTCGACTCTAATCCCCTATTTTTTAATGATATAATAATAATGGCATGTTTGGTAAAATTAATAATCTTTTCCATTTCGTTCATTGTTTAGTAAATTTCATTTATTAATTTCAAAATATGAATAAGTATGTTTAATTTTGGTATTTGTAAACACAATGTTCAACGTCAATATAATATTATAACAAGTTTTGTTATAATTAAATGGTAGGTGGTTATTGCTATTCAGCAAAAAAAAAAAAAAAAAAAAAAAAAAAAAAAAATTACTATTTTTTTTACTTACATTTCCATGGAAATTTTGCATTATATATATATAAATTGAATATGTAATACTAAAAATTAGAAATTTTCAATTTATTTTTGTGAACAAAAAAAAAACACAAAATATTTTAATCTACGAATTTATAAATTAATTAGTTGGTTTTTACTAGACGTGCCCAAGGGCCGGGCCCGGCGGTTTCGGGCCTCAAACGTAGGGCCGCGGTCCTCGGAAGGAAAGCCCTAGCCCGGCCCTTGGAGGTGGTGGCGGTTAGGGGCCAGGCCCGAAACCCGTCGGTCCCGAGCAGGGCTGAAACCGACGGGCCGGCGGCGCCGGTCCACGAGCCCTAGAATTCCCAAAAACAGGGGAAAACAGGAGATAGCTTGTTTGCTCTCGGCTTTTTCAAGCCAAAATCCCTTTTTTTTTTTGTTTTGTTTTTTTTTTTTTTTCAACTTTCTTAATCTTTTAAATTTTATTCTTGTATATTTATTATTTTTATGACTAGAAAATGATATTTTTTATCTTTTGATGTTGTTTTATTTTATTTTAAAAAATTTAACTGAACTCATTAAATTGTTGAAAATGAATAACAATTTTGCAATTTCGCATTAATAATGAGAAAAATTACAACAATAACTTGAGCTCAATTTAAGGACTTTTACAATTGAATAAGAACTTTTACATTTGAAATGAAAATTACTAATAATAATAATAAGGGACTTGAACTCAATTTAATTTCTAAGATTGAGTTGCCTACATATCCTCATAGTTATAGAGGAATCAAAGTCGACGTAGTTCTTTTTACAGCACCACGCTTCCTACTCCGCACCCGATGCCGATCGATTTGTCAGTAAAGGCTTCATCTTCGCTCTCATTCCGATCATCCCATTCCGGTTCTTGGGCTCTAAGGTCGGCCCTACACCAATCATCAAGCAACATGGTAGCTTCAATGTTCGCCGGCTTCATGGCTGATCTTCTTTGATCTAGCATAAGACCTCCGGTGCTAAAGGCTTGTTCAACGGATACGGTGGATGCCGGGACGGTAAATAACTCCTTCGCCATGATGGAGAGTATTGGGTACTCCTCTTTCTTCGACCACCACTTCAACACATCGATCGATGGACCACTATCTTCAACACCAAAGACAAAACGAGTTTGCAAAAACATATCCAATTCATATTACCTTGGCTCCTTGAAAGTTCATAGGTTCTATTTTGGTACATTCCTTGCATTTGTTGAACTAAAGGATCTAATGAGTTCATAGCAAAGGAAAAATCAAAATGAAGACATCATAGAAGAAGAAGAAGAAGAAGAAGAAGAAGAAGAAGGAATATTGGTGTTATCTTCATCACTACCATACTTCATTCTATATTCTTCAAAAAGATCTCTCAAAGTCCTATGTAGTTCATCCTTGATTTGTTGCACATTAGGAAGATCACAAAATATTTGCTCATCATCAATAACAACACCACTAAAGTCCATTTGCATAAAAGCATCATAATAAATCTCAAGCATTTGACAAACACCATCTCCAAAGATTTAGCAAGCAAGAAAACTTTCGGAATCTCCCTAAAATACTTGAGCCACTTTTGAACCATAAAATAAATCACACCTTAGCTTGCAAGTTTGGCCTACTAAAACAAGCCTTAAAAGACATGGCAATATACATGCAATGCTCCAATACTTTTACGGAAGTACAATAATAAACACCCGATAATTGTTTAGTAGCCATATAAAAAACCTTTAACAATCCATATAAATCCATACATGCATCCCAATGACTCTCATTAAGAACTAATTGAAATGTTGAAAACTCTTTTCTAAAAAAATCACATACATGACTCTTATACTCTATGGTACTATTAAGCATCTCATAAGTAGAATTCCAACGATGAGATACATCTTGTTTGAAACACGTATAAACAAGACCCTTTGTACGACAATATTTTTGCCATTTCTTTCCCAAAGTTTTTGATTTATGCAACATTTAACGGCATTTCTAATAGGAAAAACGGACTCTTAAAAAATTTCAAGCGCATCTTGGACACATAAATTCAAAATATGACAAATGCATCTGGAATGAAAGTATTTTTCATCAAAAGATGGTGAACATGCTTCAATGAATGAAGGAATACTAGCGGTGTTCGCCGTTGCATTATCAAAACCAACTGAAAAAACCTTGTTAATCAAACAATATTCATTTAAAACGGTGATAATAATCAAAGCAATATTTTGAGCCGTGTGAGGCTCTTCAAACTCCCTAAATGCAATCAAACGTATTAACCACTTCCTCAAACCTCTCGTATTCTTCGGCTTGAAGTCGTTCGGCGACTTGCCTTGAGATTTCCTCCACCACTTCCGCGCTTCTTGTCTTTTGAGTTTGAGATTGTCGGTCTCTTTTGCTTTGGGTTTCACCGACGATCTTACCCTTGCCCTTGTTTCCTTTGGAAGACATTGGTGTTTGTAGTTATGAAAGTGAGAGTGAGTGTGTGCAAAATGTGAGAGTGAAAGTTTGAGAAATAAAGTAGAGTTGAGACTTGCTCTTGCAAAATGAGTTAGAAATGAGAATATAGATTGAAAGAGAATGATAGATTTTTGGTGAGATTGAGTTTGAATGAGAGTAATATATATAAAGGAATGTGTAGGAGGAGGTTAGGAGTGGTGTTGGAGGGTTGGGGGTGGGGAAGGGGAGAAGTCCAACGGCTCCTAGCCGTTGGGAAGGCAGCCAAAGGGTGTTCACTGTTTCTGGCCGCTGCTGCACCTGCTGTTGTTATTTCCGCTGGAGGCCCGGCGGTTCGTGTTCTAGCCCGGCAGGCTGGACTTGCGGTTAACTGCCGATTTCCTGTCCGCAAAATCACGACCTGAGCCCGGCCCTTGGTTCGCGGTCCCAGTTCTAATTTCGGCCCGTTGACCGGCAGGCCGGGACCAAAACCATTGACTCCAGGCCGGTTCCGGGCCAAACCCGATGGGCGAAAAGCCCAGACAGACAGGTCTAGTTTTTACCATGGCACACGGCAATACTCGAGAGGATATTGACCCCTCCAGTGCACGGTAATGATAATTATCAAAATTTCAAACGAAATTTTATGCTATTTGTTTGTCCTCTTTTTTTCAACTACTACATTTGAACCATGATTTTATTTGTTAGGCATTTTACTTAATTTTTTTATTATGTTCAAAAAAATTATATATTATTTTTTTCTTCATCTTTTTTTTTTTGACGCACATTTTTTTTTTCTTCATTTAACAATACAATTTGTGGTTTTTTTCCTGATGTTATTTCCGTCACTACACAGTACACGATCTAAGTTAATTACTGTATTTTTTTTTATAAAGTTAATTACTGTATTTTTTTTTATAAAGTTAATTACTGTATAACAAATTAACTACTATTGTGTTGTATGTTTCCTTCTATTATTTCAAGCACTATCAATCTAGACACCATCTACAAGAATACTGTTCATCGCCGGCGGATTCGCGACGGACAAAAAAAAGGAACGCCACGGATCTCCGGCGGATTCTAGACTAGGTGGATCTGCGACGGATTCACGACGGATTCCGTCGCCATTCCGTAGCCAACATTTGCCGACGGAAAAATCCATCGGCGTTTGAATTTCCCGATGCCCATTTTGTCAACGGATTTGTCCGCCGACAAATTTTGGCTATGGAATGGCGACGGAATCTGTCGCGAATCCATCACAAATCCGTCGCGAATCCGCCTAGTCTAGGATCCGCCGGAGATCCGTGACGTTCCTTTTTCTTTTTTTTTGTCTGTCACGAATCCGCCGGCAATGAACAGTATTCTTGTAGTGATATTTTTTTTAGAAATATTCTTGCAACGTATCTCCGTATCAACTGCATGAGTAACCTCATTAGCAAAGATGGGTTTAAATTTTGTAATAACTTATTGATTTAAATCCATGCAACCAAACGTTTAGTAAATTCATCAAACATTCAACATCATACACTTATTTATCTACATCATATACTCTTATTAGACTCGTACAAACTCAACATGCTCCACTCAGAATTTAGAATTACACTTTAATATAGGGAGTATTATTCCACTCACAATACAATCAAATATCGTCTTAGAATACATGCCTCCTCCATAAACAATGAAGTTGTGGACGGAGAGAATATTAAATTACAACAAAAATTGATTTTATAGACTATAGTCCCTAAAACTTGTTTAATCATCAATTCAGATAATTTTGTCCACCTCACTTAATGATCGATCTTATTTTCGCAAGATAGTTAATGCACGAGAACTGGGATTTAACGAACACGAAAGTAAACGGAACACAAAGGGGTTTACGTGGTTCGATCTATCGGAATAGATCTACGTCCACGGGCGGAAAGAGTGTAGATCTTTATTGCTGGTATGAGTAGTGATTACAAGATTGTTCTCCTCTCTCAACCTATTCTAAACCCCTATTTATAAGTGTTTACATATGGAATTCGACTAGGATTATAAGTCTTTTCCTATTAGGACTCTTTGGCTTGATCTCCTCCTTTACTGGATAAACACCGAGCTTCTATATCTCTTGTGGAGCTTGAATTGTAGTCGATGTAGGAGTTGCCTTGGTGTAGAGATTCCTTTGAGGTGGGCCAAAGTGGATTCGGCCTAGGTGGGCTGTTTGGGCCGAGCCAAGTAAGGCTCTTAAGTGGGCCGAGCTGCATAGGCCGAGCTTGACAGTCGGAGCCCAATTATATTGGGCTCGATGCTTGGGCCTAGTGGCTAGGCCATATCCTATCACATCCCCCCCCCCAAAAAGATATGGAAGTGAGGGTGTGAGCTGGGGTAGAAAGGTGAAGCATGAGTAGTGAAAGTTACATTGCCCCTTCGGAAATTGGATTTCGACGAAGTCGGAATGCTTGCCACCTCGTTAAAATGAGGTGGTTATAAAATTTGCATTGCCCCTTCGGAAATTGGATTTCGACGAAGTCGGAATGCTTGCCACCTCGTTAAGACGAGGTGGAATTGGAATTCACATTGCCCCTTCGGAAATAAAATTTTGACGAAGTCGGAATGCTTGTCACCTCGTTAAGACGAGGTGGTTATAAAATTTGCATTGCCCCTTCGGAAATTGGATTTTGACGAAGTCGGAATGCTTGCCACCTCGTTAAGACGAGGTGGTTATAAAATTTGTATTGCCCCTTCGGAAATTGGATTTCGACGAAGTCGGAATGCTTGCCACCTCTTTAAGACGAGGTGGTTTAAAATTTGCATTGCCCCTTCGGAAATTGGATTTCGACAAAGTCGGAATGCTTGCCACCTCGTTAAGATGAGGTGGTTTAAAATTTGCATTGCCCCTTCGGAAATTGGATTTCGACGAAGTCGGAATGCTTGCCACCTTGTTAAGATGAGGTGGTTATAAAATTTGCATTGCCCCTTCGGAAATTGGATTTCGACGAAGTCAGAATGCTTGCCACCTCGTTAAGACGAGGTGGAATTGGAATTCACATTGCCCCTTTGGAAATAAAATTTCAACGAAGTCGGAATGTGAACCGTCTCATTAGGATGAGGTCTAACACGTGATGTGTCAGTTACATTTAATGCACCATTTGGGGTCCCGATAAAGTAGGCGGAAAGTTACTAAAACTTTTTTTTCAGACGCCACAATCAACATTTTTGAAATTTGGAACCCTAAAAATTTTCGGCAATTCATCTTCTTCCTTCACGCTTGCAGTGCTGCCGTCAGTGTTACACCAGAATCCAGTGATCGATTCGTTGTCATCACAGTCTTCCATTGCTTAAAAAGTAAGTCCATGGCTTCCTCTTCTTTTATGCGCGAGTCTAGCGGTAGTGGTAGCCAGGATTCAGGCGAAAGGTCTATGTCGCCGCCGGTATCTCATTCGCCGGAAAATATAGAGGTAGATGTATATACTGTAGAGTCGAACATTCCGTCGAATTGTAGGGTAGTTTTTGCTTCTCCCCGTGATTCGGTCGGAACAGTGTCAAAATTTTCTTCAACCCTAGATTCCTCTGCAATTTTGAAAATTGCAAAAAATTATTTATTTCCTGATTGGATAGAGATGTTAGTACCTCGGCCGGAGGATAGGGCGTCCAACCCTCCGGTTGGCTTCGTAACTATCTACGAAGATTGCTTAAGCCATGGTCTTCGTCTTCCCCTCCCCCCTATTTTTTGCCGATCTTCGAGTTCGGCATTCCTCTAGCGCAAATAACGCCGAACTCGTTTAGGCAGCTTACTACTTTAGGCATACTTAGTAGTCGTCACGGGGTCAGCCTGTCAGTAGAGCTGATCCTGAAATATTTTCAATTTAATTCCTACAACGGGTGGTACTATTTATCACCCCGTCTTGGCTTTCGAGGGAAGACGAAGTCAAAAATCCCGAACTGGCAGTCGAAGTTCTTCTTCTGTCGGTTCGGTGAGGTCCCACATTTCATCTGGAATGTGGGTAAATTGAGGAACCAAGGCACCGAAGAAAAGTTCGGTGTGCTTGATGAAGTGTTGACTAGCCTCGTTGATGAAGAATTCACTGAGGCCGATCTTGCTATGGCGGGGCTGAGCCCTTATGATCCAGACTCCATGGTTGAGCCGGTGAAGGGTGAGGCTCCACTTGGTCCGTTTCTTTGTTTTATGTGTTCTGTTTCATTGTGATGAGGCTCTGACTGTTTTTCTACAGTGAAACTTCTTGGTAAGAAGAGGGCAAGGTCGAGTACTACCGAAAAGTCAGCATCCGAGGTTTCTTCGGAACGAACAGAGAGCGGACTAGGTTCCTCACCAATGGGGTCCCCTCCGGAGCGACCTCTCGTTCGAAAAACAAAACAGCAGAAGTTGGTTGTTGCTGCTCCAACTGGAGAGGAGGATTGCACAGTTACTGCAGTCCGGTTATCTGGCGGTGTTGGACGCCAGGGTTTTAGAGAACTGGTGAATCAGCCTCGGCCATTTCCCGAGGTAGTATCACACTTACAGATGTACTTCGGCATTTCATTATTATATATTTTTCAACGCTAATGTGTGTTTATATAGGGTGCCGAGGACATGGTGGCGAGGCTGAGCGACCTTACCTCGGAATTAAGCAGTTTCCTGACCGTTGGGGTCGACCACTTCAACAAGGTGGTCCGAGTTCAGCGCGATCTAGAGAATGAGAAGGGCGGCCTCGTCAACCGATTAGCATTGGCCGAAGCTAGGGTGTCGGCAGAACGGGCTGCAGTGGAATCGGCAAAGGACGCTGCTGAGTCAGCGAAGAGAGAGGCGGCCATGTGGAAGGCCGAGGCAGAGGCGGCGAAGCGACAGGAGGCCGAGGCGGTAGCCATGCAGGGGTCGCTGCTTCGGTCTTATACGGAGAGGCTCTTCCGCTCTGAAAGATTCTCGGAGCTGGCCGGGCAGGTCGCCACCATCTTAAACACTCGTGCAGTTAGCGACGTTATCGACAACATCGCTTCTGATATTCCAAACTTGGACAAGGCCAAGTACGGATATCAGGAGATGTCAGATGCGGCTGTCAACCGCGCATATGCTGAGGCGCTGGTGGAAGGCCTCAAAAGCATTCTCGTACTGGACAGCTTAGCCTCGTCGTCTACTATGTTGACTGCCGAGGTGGTGGAGGGATGGCCAGTTGACAGGGATGAGGAGTTGGAAGGGTTGATTGCCGACCTCAGTCGTACTACTGAGCCCGGGGCTAACGATGCTGGCCGAGGCAGAGAGGAGGCCGAGGAGGAAGGCGATGCTGACGGAGACCAGGCCCCTAGTCAGAATGAGGAGAATGCCGAAGTGGTCAGTTGATCACCTTTGTACATTCTCTCTTCTCTTTTGTTTTTTTTTTTTTTTTTTTGTAAGGCTTTTGTACTGCGGCATCGGTAGGATGTCGCTTGACTTTCGCCTTTGTGGCATAATAAAATTTCAACATTTAATTGAAACTTTTTTTCTTTGCGTTGTAGTCTTCCCCACTATTTTGATGCATCCCCGTACATAGCTCAAATCAACAACTTATTACGGGCTCTTGAAGCTAAGAATGTCGAAGCTCTTCATTTGAGAGACCAAGCTAACCATATCCAGGACGAGGCCGACGTGAGACTTAGAGCCGCTCAAATCAAAAATGACGAGCTTCAAGCTCGGCTCCTAGAGCTTGGAGATAAGTATGATACCATGAAGGAAGAATCTATAAGGATCGCCGAGGAGCATGCTGAATACGAGGCCATCGTCCGCCGAAACGGCGGGAAAACCATTGCCGAAGTTGATGCAAAGGTAACAGAAATCGCAGCCCGGTGTAAGGATTACCACGAAAGATACGGGGCGGACTCCTGGCAACTCAAAGATCAGATGGTTGAGCTGAAGCGAATAGCTGGTATGTACGATGTGATTCTAGCTCGGCGTCCGAAGTTGGCTGCTCGACTGGGAAAGGACTCTCATCCTTCAAGTTCGTCCACTACCACTGATCCCTCGAGATCGTCGACTCCCGCGGATCGATCAGACATGAGATATACGCGGCACTCTAAAGAGATTTATGAACAAGAACGGCAAAGATTGGCTCGACGAGGTCGAGGTCGGAGTCTTCAACCGGGTAGGGGTCGGAGTCGAGGACGAGGTAGTGGTGAACGAGGTCGAGGCCGCTTTAATATAGATGATGTTTTAAATTTCAACTCCGACGGTGATTTTCCTACAAGATGGCTTAGTTTTAGCAAACCCAAGCCTTCGAGCTCGTCTTAATCACCATGTATTGTACTCTTCCATTTTTGAAATAAAAACGGAATTTTCTGTACTCATGTTAGCCCTTTACCTTGTTTTAACATAGATATATTTCCTTGTATTATACAAAGGTAGGCCATAATGAGCATTACCCTCGTCAAAAGACGAGGTTTAGGGTTAAGTAGCCCGACTTCATCAAAGATGAAGTGTAGGCTTTAATTAGCACGACCTCGTCATCCGACGAGGTTTAGGCTTTGAGTAGCGCGACTTCGTCAAAGGCGAAGTTTAGGCTCTAATTAGCACGACCTCGTCATCCGACGAGGTTTAGGCTTTGAGTAGCACGACTTCGTCAAAGGCGAAGTTTAGGCTTTTAATTAGCACGACCTCGTCATCCGACGAGGTTTAGGCTTTGAGTAGCGCGACTTCGTCAAAGGCGAAGATTAGGCTCTAATTAGCACGACCTCGTCATCCGACGAGGTTTAGGCTTTGAGTAGCACGACTTCGTCAAAGGCGAAGTTTAGGCTTTAATTAGCACGACCTCGTCGTCCGACGAGGTTTAGGCTTTGAGTAGCACGACTTCGTCAAAGGCGAAGTTTAGGCTTTAATTAGCACAACCTCGTTATTCGACGAGGTTTAGGCTTTGAGTAGCACGACTTCGTCAAAGGCGAAGTTTAGGCTTTAATTAGCACGACCTCATTATTCGACGAGGTTTAGGCTCTTCTCTATTTTAAACAAAGGCCGTATATTTGTTTTTAACCGAGGTGGTGCCTCCTTGTTTTAAACAAAAGTACTTCTTCCTAGCTTTTAACAAAGGTGGTTCCTTCGTTTTAAGCCCAGGCAGTTTGAACTTCTATTTTTAACAAGGTTAGGTCGGTACGCGCGCGTTTAGAATTTACTCCTAATATGGAGTTTATTAAATTACCCTCGTCAGGGTTTCAAAATACTAAGCATAAGTGGAATGGAGAGACATGCAAGATATGATATGCAAGATTTTAAACGTATAATGAAGGAAAAATAAAACTTTATTGAAGAAAAAACCGAAAAAAAAAGAAAAACAGCTGACAAGACGACCTGACTCTTGACATCTACGACCTTAAATGAACTGATCCTAGACATTACTCTCCTCCACTTATACAAAGTATTTTTTTAAATGACTAATGTGCCATGTGCGGGGTAAGGGCTCACCGGATAAATGGGCAAGCTTGTACGACCCTTTGCCGAGGACTTCTTCAACTCGGTATGGTCCTTCCCATGTGGCTTCAAGCTTGCCGAGCCTTTCCGCTTTGCTGACCTCGTTATTCCGAAGTATAAGGTCGCCTACTTGGAATTGTTGGTACTTCACCCTTTGGTTGTAGTACCGAGCTACTTATTGCTTGTACTTAGCTTCTCTTATGTAGGCGAGCTCTCGTTTTTCTTCCAGCAGATCCAGTTCGGTTCGGAGGTCTTCCTCGTTGACTTCGGCTGTGAAGTTGATAGTGCGCGGGCTCGGCAGGCCTATCTCTACCGGGATCACTGCTTCGGTTCCGTACACCAAACTATAAGGTGTTTCACCGTTCGAGGTCCGGGGAGTTGTTCGGTACGACCATAGGACTTGGGGTAAATTTGCGGCCCAATCTCCTTTGGCTTTGTCGAGGCGGGTTTTAAGTCCCTTGACAATCGTTCTGTTCGTAACTTCGGTTTGGCCGTTCGCTTGAGGATGAGCTACCGAAGTGAACTTTTGGTGAATGTGAAGCCCTTCACACCATTCTCTGAATGTCCGATCGGTGAATTGCGTTCCATTATCCGAAATGAGGATGCGAGGTACACCGAAGCGGCAAACCACATTCTTCCATACGAAGTTGAGGGCGTTCTTGCTTGTGATCTTTGCCAAGGGCTCAGCTTCGACCCACTTAGTGAAGTAGTCGATGGCTATGATGAGGAACTGGAGTTGTCCGGGAGCTTTATCAAATGGTCCGACGATGTCAATTCCCCATTGCACAAATGGCCACGGGCTTTGCATGCTTATGAGGTCGGTTTGAGGTAGTCTCGGTACCGTCCCATGGATTTGGCATTTTGGGCACTTTTTGACTAGTTCAACTGCGTCTTGAAACATTATAGGCCAGTAGTAGCCCCAGCGCATGACCTTCTTTGACAGTGCTCGAGCTCCAATGTGGCTTCCACATGACCCTTCATGAACTTCGCTTAACGCATAGTTTGCTTGGTTCGGCCCGACACATCTTAGGAGAGGTTGAAGGTATGACTTTCTGTACAGAATTCCTTCTTGTAGAACGTACTTTGGTGACTTGCTTAAGATCTTTCTTGCCTCAAGCTTGTCACTGGGCAGTTCGCCCTTCTCCAAATAATTCCGAAGAGGAGTCATCCAATTTGGTGCTTCATCATCAATTACGAGGCCGACCTCGGCTTCTTCTATACTTCGGTGTTTGACTTCTTCCACTGGAGAGCTTGTTGATGAGGACGCCAATTTGCTCAAAGTATCAGCTCGGGTATTTGCTCCTCTTGGGATCCGTACCAACTCGAAGTAGGGGAAGCTTTCTTGCAGTCTCTTAGCTTTTTGGAGATACTTCTTCATCCTAGTCGCCCTTTGCCTCGTATATGCCGAGCATATGGCTAACTATGACTTGGGAGTCACAGTAGACTTGTACAGCTCGTACTTGAAGACTTTGAGCGAGGCGAAGTCCTGCAATTAGGGCTTCGTACTCCACCTCATTATTTGTGGTAGGGAAGTCGAACCGAAGTGCATAGGTTATCTCCTGCTCGTCTGGACTGAGAAGTACAATGCCTGCACCGCTTCCTAATTTTCCAGAAGCCCCGTCCATATATACCTTCCAACAGTCTTTTGGTGGCTTACTTGTGGGTTCGGCTCTGACAATATCCGAGGCGGCATCGAGTGGCTTCGGTGATTCCGTAAATTTAGATTCCACAAGGAAGTCAGCTAAGGCTTGGCCTTTGATAGCACTGCGTGGACAGTAGCTGATGTCATGCTCACCTAGCTCTACTGCCTATTTCGCAATTCTCCCCGAAGCTTCAGGCTTCAATAGCACTTGCCGAAGTGGGAGGTCAGTGAGGACCTGAATAGGTTGTGCCTGGAAATAAGGTCGTAGCCTCCTCGCTGCGTTTACTAATGCTAGTGCGATCTTCTCTAGTGGCTGATACCTCATCTCTGGTCCTTTGAGTGCTCGGCTGATGAAGTAGATCGGGAGTTGCCGATGTTTCTCTTCACGTACTAGGACTGCACTTATAGTCTCATCCGAAGCCGCGAGGTATAGGGATAAAATCTCACCTTCATGCGGGACCGACAAAGTTGGAAGCTTAGAGAGGTATTTTTTCAGGTCGGCAAACGCTGATTTCTGTTCCTCTTCCCATTTAAAAACTGGGTTCTTCTTAAGAATCTTGAAGAACGGGAGTTGCTTCTCTGCCACTTTCGAGAGGAAACGACTGAGGGCAGCTAGGCAGCCCGTCAATTTGTGCACGTCGTGAATCTTCTCCGGAACTTTCATTTCTTGAACAGCTCGGACCTTGGACAGGTTAGCCTTTAATCCTTCTTGAGAAACCCAGCATCCCAAAAATTTTCCGGATCGGACCATAAAGGTGCACTTTTCAGGATTCAGCTTCAGGTTAACTTTCCGAAGGAGGCCGAGGACGATCTTGAGATCGTCGACATAGGTGGTTGGCTCTTTGCTTTTGACGACGATGTCATCCACATATACTTCCACATTGTTACCGATGTGGGGCTTAAATATCTTGTCCACCATTCTTTGATAAGTAGCTCCAGCATTCTTTAGTCCGAATGGCATTTTCTTATATGCAAAGACGCCGAAGTCAGTGATGAAAGCTGTCTTTGGTGCGTCTTCTTCACTCATCAAGACTTGGTGATATCCTTTATACAGATCTAAGAAACTGAAAACCTTGTGGCCGACCAGAGCCTCGACTTTCTTGTCGATGTTGGGAAGAGGATAACAGTCTTTGGGGCAGTGTTTATTTAGATCGGTGTAGTCAATACACATTCGCCAACCTCCTCCTTGTTTCTTCACCATCACCGGGTTAGCAATCCACATCGGATACTTGACCTCGAAGAGTATTCGGGCCTCTAACAGTTGGTGCACTTCATCATGTATGACCTGGTTCCGGTCTGCTGCGAATACCCGCTGCTTTTGCCGGACTGGCTTTACTCCGGGGTCAATGTTCAGCCGGTGTGTGATAACATTTGGTGAAACTCCGGTCATGTCGAGTGGTGACCAGGCGAAGACATCTTTATATTCCCGAAGTAGTTGGACAACTTGCTTGCGAAGTTCGGCTCCTCCAGCGAAGCCGACCTTAACAACCTTAGTGGGTCAGTTTTCGTACATTACAACAGCTCCTACTGGCTCGTAGAATGCAGAGTTGTCTTCTAACACTTCGGATTTCTGTAATTGCTATGCTTGCGGATGCTGAGGTGTCCCAACACCTCGTAGGGCGATCTGCATGCATTCCTTCGCCCTTTTCTGGTCACCTGCGAATTATAATTACCCCATTCTTTGATGGAATTTTGATCGTTAGGTGGTACGCCGAGCATATTGCCTTCATTGCAACCAACCAATCTCTTCCTAGGATGATGTTATAGGGGGAGTTCGCCTTCACAACAAAAAAACTGACGAACTTGGTGGATGACAATGGGTGCTTACCCACTGTCACTGGGAGTTGAATTATTCCTTCAGTTTGCGTCTCTTGTTGGACGAAGCTTCTAAGGGGAATTGGTGCTGGTGTTAAACGAGCTTCTTCGACCCCTAACTTCTCAAAGCAATCCTTAAAGAGTACGCTTACTGAGGCCCCACTGTCAATGAAGATTCGATGGACGAGCTTATTAGCCACCACTGCCTCAATGACAATAGCGTCTTGGTGAGGTATTATTGGTGGCACTGGGTCCTTCTCTGAGAAGGTAATGACCTCGTCTTTTTTGAACCTTTTCTGTAGAGGCTCGTCTGTAGAGGGACTTCTGGCCTCGGCCTTGAGCGACGACTTTGTTACTCCTTGTGGGAGCCCGGTAATAGCAGTGACGACTCCGTCGATCCGTGGTTGATCTTCGTCTCCCTCCTCGTCATCAGGACTGGGCTTTTTGTCAACATGGGGGGCACAATTGTTCCATCCTCGGTTTCTGCGCTTTCCCCTACCCTGGGGTCGGGCATCATATTGGCCGCGACTTTGGTACTTTCTAAACGTACCGTCACGTACCAGGTGCTCGATATCCGCAGCTAGCTCCCTGCAGTCATCTGTGTCATGACCGTAGTCCTCATGAAATCGGCAGTATTTATCCTTAGACCGGCGTCTTGACCCACGACGTGACATGGGCTGAGGTCTTTGAAACAGGTTGGTATGAAGCTCATAAATCTTCGTCCTCGGCTTTGTCAGTGGCGTGAATTGGGTCTTTTCCGAAGTTTGCCGAGGTCCAAGTCGGGATTCAAGGGGGCCTCGCTGTAGTCTATCTAAGGCACTTCGGCGGCCCTGACTTCGGTCATTGCGCTCTTCTTTCCTCCGATCAGATGGTTCGGGCTTATCAGCCTCGCGCTTTTTCCTATCCGCCTCATCTGCTCGTGCGAAACGATCCACGATGCTCCACAGCTGCTTCGATGTCCGTGGCTCTTCCCTTATGATCTCCTTGTAGAGAGCACCAGATTGGATGGCATTCTGGAAGGCTGAGATAAGGACTTCGTCGGTCAAGTGATTGACTTTCAGGCTTTCCTCGTTAAACCTAGTCATAAAGTCGCTTATTGATTCTCCTCGTCTCTGCCTAATGGAAAGAAGTTGGGCCGGGGTAGTTTTTGCCTCGGCTTTCTGGAAAAACCTGCGTTCGAAAGCTTCGAGCAGGTCTGCATATGATCCGATACTGCATGGAGGCAGGCTATCGAACCAACTACGAGCGTTATCGACAAGCAGTTCCGGAAATACCTTACACATGTAGGTATCCTCACTGAGACCTTGATTATCATATTATATTGGTATTGGGACAGGAAATTGCTCGGATCGCATGAGCCGTTGTAAGGCTTGATAGGAGGTACTCGATACTTCTCTGGAAGAGGAGTGTAGAGTATGTAGTTGGTGAAGGGAGTAGAGATCTTACTGTAAACAGTAAATCTCCCTCCTCGGTGATCGTCGTCAAGCCGAGGTGAAGCAGTATGATGACGAGGTGGGGTGATGGTACGGCGAGGTGAATGTCTGGAGTCTCCTCGGCGTTTATCATCGAACCTTCTTTGACGAGGTGCCGCTTCTCGTGCGCCCACAATCTGGATGCTTTGAGAATCGTGTTGCTGATGGGAACGGGGTGTAGCTCCACGTTCTCCATGATGTCCAGCTCTTTGTTGGTTGACGAATTGTAAGAATTTTGTGCCTTTATATGCAAGGAAACTCTTCACTGCATCTTCAAGTTCATGCGGCTGGAGCTTTGGGGCCTCCTCTCCGTCACGACCACTGTTGTGACCTTCTTGGCTGGGGTGGAGCGGTCTGCCGAACTGATCCACCGGGATATTTCCGATATGCCCTTCCGGAGTCAGCGCACGCTCCTTCCCGGGGCGTCTTTGATTAGAGTTGGGTGGATGGCTAGAGGCTTCGGTTGATTCATGAGCGGTTTGCTGGGCGTCCTTCTCCTTAGCAGCGGCGGCGGCGGCAGCGGCGGACTTATTAGTGGCAGCAGTAGATCGTGTTGATTTCCCGGCCATCGTGATTATAGCAAACTTGCAAAATTTGATCAAGATTCACAGATTTTGTTCCCACAGACGGCGCCAGTGATCGATCTTATTTTCGCAAGATAGTTAATGCACGAGAACTGGGATTTAACGAACACGAAAGTAAACGGAACACAAAGGGGTTTACGTGGTTTGATCTATCGGAATAGATCTACGTCCACGGGCGGAAAGAGTGTAGATCTTTATTGCTGGTATGAGTAGTGATTACAAGATTGTTCTCCTCTCTCAACCTATTCTAAACCCCTATTTATAAGTGTTTACATATGGAATTCGACTAGGATTATAAGTCTTTTCCTACTAGGACTCTTTGGCTTGATCTCCTCCTTTACTGGATAAACACCGAGCTTCTATATCTCTTGTGGAGCTTGAATTGTAGTCGATGTAGGAGTTGCCTTGGTGTAGAGATTCCTTTGAGGTAGGCCAAAGTGGATTCGGCCTAGGTGGGCTGTTTGGGCCGAGCCAAGTAAGGCTCTTAAGTGGGCCGAGCTGCATAGGCCGAGCTTGACAGTCGGAGCCCAATTATATTGGGCTCGATGCTTGGGCCTAGTGGCTAGGCCATATCCTATCACTTAATTAAATGCATCTATTGCAGGTGTACTTTCTATAAAAAGTATTTGATTTTATCCGTAGCATCAAATCATAATCATCTCGACAGCATGTGTATAACTGTATAAGTATGTCCGTTTATTCTACTCCATGAAATAAAATAAATATGCATCTTGCTTTCAAATAATATTTTTTTGATACAATTATGAATTATGAAAAACTAACTTTATCTGATATTGATTGTTGTATTTGAAACTGAAAGTAACATAAGAAATACAATATAAAACTGATATTTAAAAATAAAAAAAAGCACATAAATCATCATTAATTACAATTAAATGCATCAATTGTCGCAAAACTAATAAAATGTCCCAAATGGTCAATTTTCGGTTTCAAAAGGTTGAGGGTCCAATCCCTAATTATCATGGTACGTACAACGATAACAAGAATTATTTTTTTTTTATCGGAAAAAGAATTTTATTGAAAAGAAAAGGAGAAGCTCGTAGGTACAAGGAGTACCAAAAGTGAGAAGGTCACAACAAAGAACGAAAGTGCAAGGCAAAATTATTGTTCCAGTCTTCGAAACACATATTAGAGGCCACCTCTCCTTTTATCGCGCACCAACTCCAAAAGCGACATTTGATCTCCTCTTCGATTTTTGCAAAGTCCCATTCCTTTCCATCAAAAAGAACTGAGTTCCGCCACTTCCATAGGATCCAAATCACACAAATCCAAAGGCCCACAAGTATTTTACGAAGTTTCCTTCCACGAAGTAAGTTAGCGAAATGTTGAAGGTGGACTCGAACCGAGCCCGCAGGCACCCAGCGAACTCCAATCAAATCCATCACTTTGCTCCATAGTCGAAAAACTTCATTACAGGATAGAAAGAAGTGATCGGCAGATTCTAAATTATTCCGACAACAGTAGCAAAGCAAATCCTCTGGCGAGAGGGCGAAACATTTATTTAAGTTGCTTTTAGTTGGGAGACGATCGTATGCTAATTTCCATGCTATAGTCTGAGCTTTTACAGGAGCTAACGACCTCCATAAGAGGCTGAAACCTCTCCAACACTGCCCTTGAGGAAGTTCCCTAGAGGTCGCGCTAATAAGAGCCTTTCACCGTGAACACCCCTCTCGAGGAATCTCCCCATTTCCACTCGTCCAAGACTTCTTCTTTAATAGAGAAATTTTGGATGGAGCTGAGAAGATTTTCCACACTCTCCAGCTCACGATCTAAGAGGTTCCTTCTCCAAGTCATCTCCCATTTCCAATAATCTTCGAACTAGCGCCCCATCTCCTGAACGAACTTTCCCATCTTTATTTGTACTGAGGTAGAAGAGTCTGGGGAAAAGCTCTTTTAAAGATTTATCACCTGCCCAATGATTACGCCAAAAACGAATGGAGTTACCATTGCCCAGTTTATGGGAGAGATTCCCTTAGAAATTGCCATACGCGGTCCCTACACGCTGCAGCTAAAACCTTCGACCACCAATTTGTTTTACCGCTGCTTACACAGCCTCCATTCTGCCCCCTCAAGTTTAAGGGGATATCGCCGTGCCTAGCGCTTGTAATTCTAGCCCACATACTATCTGAAAGAAATATGGACTTGGTATTATTGGGTTTAAGTTAATAATTAAGTTGGACTTAATTATTAAGTGTTTATTTATATTAAAGCCCATTAACTAGGTTAAAGTGGGTTAGTATAAATAATTAAACAAAACCTAATCCTAAAGGCAAGAGAACACAACTCAAGCACGCACGCACGCACACGGCAAGAAGGACGCACGTTCTTCTTCTTCGATTCTTTTGGCGATTTCCTAGCTTTCAAAGGGAAGATATCACTCCAGAATTGTTCCACGCGATCGAACGGCTTCACGTGGATACCATAGTAGCGGTTCGTGATATTGGGAATACGAGAAGACATCACGTAAGTATCGTATTTTCGTTCATATATGTGTATAATCTCTAGCACGTAAATTAGATCGTAAATCTAGATCGAATATGGTTTCATAAACTCGATGCTTCCGCTGTGATTCGTACGTATGAAACCTTACAGTGGTATCAGAGCCTAGGGCTCGATTTATGATCTATTTTTCTTGTTCAATTCGTATTATGGGTTTTAGATTTTATGCGATTAAAATCTGATATAGAATTTTCGTAACAAATACTTGGTATTTTGGAGAATTCTCATTGAGGCAATTCGTCGAACATCTTGTGGGTGTCTGATATGGAACCTGGGGTTTTCCTAGTCACGGGATCTGGGATCTCGTTTGCTCCACATTGTTTCGAGCAGCGCCATGTTCGAGGGGCGCTCGGGAACGAAATGCCACTGGTCGCTGGTCAGCCGGCGTGTGCTTGGACTGCACCATGGCTTGTTAAACATGAGCAGTAATGTTGATGTTCAGCCATCATCCCCTTGCTCGACTACCAGTGACTCGTGGCCCTTTTAAATACCAAAACTGGCTTTCAGAGCATGGTGGTTATGAAGGCCGGAGGTTTTGTCTTCTGCCGGAGCCATCGTTGCCGGAAATCAGTATGGTAAATGCGCTTTAGAAGTGCACAAAACGTGTTCGATGAAATGCCTCACTGGAGTTTGAAAGAAAGCAAGATAGGCAGATTTTCTACGCACGCTATGTGTTCGATAAAATGCCTGAACGAAACTTTTAGCTCCAAATGACTTGATTTTTGAAATCAAGCTTGTTTGATATATGAACTTTAATTTCGGATGGTCCGAAATGCTAAAAGGTTTCGTAGAGTTGTCGCAAAATGGAAGAGAGATTTGTTTGGAACAAATTTCTATTTCTATTATTTTCTTTTAAAATCTTATTATTATTTTTGAAATAATAACAAATAATTTATTTATATTAATTTGGAATTAATATAAATAAAATGGACCTATTTTACGATTGTGAATAAATATATTGATTGGATTAATATATTTATTTATAGAGATTTATTTGATTTATTTGGTTAAGCATGTTAATTGGAATATGTGCTTTACATTTTCTAACTATAGTAGTTAGAGACCGCGTATTTATGCCTGGGTAGGCAGCGCCCAGTATTTGTAGTCCGTGTATTTATGTCTGGGTAGGCGACGCCCAGTATTTGTGGTCCGCATTTTTATGCCTGGGTAGGCGGCGCCCAGTAATTGTTTAGAGCAATATTAGATATTGTTGAACATTTAGATCACATATTTTCCCAAATTATAATATAAGTCTCATCTAGGATGCACGCGTTGTCCATTACAATTGACTGAGTACTTAAACTTTTTCGTTTAGAGTATTTACACCCCAGTGTTTGCTCAAATCGACATTGTTTAAACTCTTTCATAGATGCAAATGTTTGCGATCGCGTAATGGGGTTGACTTACTTATATTATTTTGGCGCCTCAGTGTCCAAAATAATTTAAGAACGCAGGTTAATTAGATTAACCAACCAAGAATTTCAAAATGGTTTTGAAATTAGCTTAGAGGCTTACTAGGTGATATTATTGCAGTCATCAGCCTCAGCAGAGTCTGCAATAATATAGACCTGGATCTTGGTCCACTAATGATTTATATTAGATATAAATCCGTATTCTGCAATTTTGGGGTTGCAGTATATGTTAAAATTAGTGGGAGCTAATCTTACAATATGTCATTGTTTGATTAGAAGTAAATGTGATGTTTGTAAATACTGTTCTAATTTGTTTCTCTTAATTCTTGATCAGATTCATAATGTCAAGTTTGTCGTTAAGATGTTTGTTGGATACTATGAAGTTGACTGGGTCAAACTTCATGGATTGGCAACGCAATTTGCGTTTGGTACTAAGGCTTGAGAGGATTGAGTACGTCTTGGACGAACCAATCCCGGTCGTGCCTGAAGAGGCTTCTGTAGAGGCTTCTGAAAAGGCTTCTGAAGAGGATGAAACGTCGGACGTTTTTGCTCATCAGAAGCATCAGGACGACGCCTACACGGCTCAGTACATCATGCTTGCCTCCATGGATGTGGCATTACAAAGGCAGCATGAGCACATGCTTCCCTACGAGATGATACGGCACTTAGAGAAGCTGTATGCATCTCCGAGTCAAAATCTTGAGTTTGACATGTGCAAGGAGCTGTTTCAAATGAAGCTCCTTGAAGGGAAGGGTGTTTCAGAACATGTTCTGAAGATGATCGGAATGATCGAGAAGTTAGCTTCAATTGGATTAAAGCTACCTGAGACTCTCGCTATCAATTCGATCCTGTATTCGTTGCCTGGTTCATTTGATAATTTCATCGTAAATTACAATATGAATAACACCAAGGCAAGTTTGACAGATCTTCATAACATGCTGAAAAATTATGAGTCTACTGTCGCTAAGGGCAAAGCTATGCTCATGGTGAGCTCTTCTGCTGCTCCCGACTCGAAAGGGAATGGTAAGCAAAAGAAGAAAAAGAAACCGGCATCCAATGTTGTGGCTTTGAAACCTAAGGGCGGTACTCATAAGAAGCCGGAGATATCAAAGGACCAATGCATCTTCTGTCGTCAGAAGGGGCATTGGAAGAGAGACTGCCCGAAGATCAAGGCACAAGGTGCTTCTTCGTCAGGCTCAGGTATGTTTGTCATTGAAATAAACATGTCTATTGATAACTCACATTCTTGGGTATTGGATACCGGCTGTGGCTCACACATTTGTTCTAATGTGAAGGGGCTAAGTGACAGCAGGAAAGTGAGGCCCGGAGAGGTCGATCTGCGCGTTGGGAATGGAGCAAGAGTTGCTGCCGAACGTGTAGGGACTTTTAGATTGGATCTTCCTTCGGGACATAGACTAGTTTTGCATGACTGCTATTTTGTACCCTCGATTACGAGAAATATTATTTCTATTCCCTTGTTAGACATGGATGGTTTTCATTTCCATTTTGGAAATGGATCTTGTTCTTTTGGAATGAATGAGATTATTTATGGAAATGCATCTTTGGTGAATGGTTTATATTTGCTCGATTGTGTACAAAATATTTTCAATGTTTCAAACAAACGACCTAAGCTAGGTAATACGAATAATCTTACTTATCTTTGGCATTGTCGGCTTGGTCATATCAATGAGAAAAGAATAGCAAGATTAAGAAAGTTAGACTATCTCACATCATTTGACATTGAGTCTTATGGTGCTTGCGAATCTTGTCTCAAAGGAAAAATGCCCAATAAGCCACTTTCTGGGAAAGGAATACGAGCCAAAGAGGTGCTAGAGTTGGTTCACACAGATGTGTGTGGACCATTATCAACTCAAGCACGAGGTGGATATTCATACTTCATAACTTTTACTGACGATTTCTCAAGGTTTGGATATGTTTATTTGATAAAACACAAATCTGAAGCTTTTGAAAAATTTAAGGAGTACAAGTTGGAAGTCGAGAAACAAGTTGGCAAAAGTATCAAGACTCTTTGATCGGATCGAGGAGGCGAATACTTAAGCCAAGAGTTTCTCGATTACCTGAAATCACATGGAGTCTGTTCAGAATGGACACCTCCAGGGACACCTCAAATGAATGGGGTATCTGAAAGGAGGAATCGAACTTTATTAGATATGGTTCGATCCATGATGAGTTTCTGTAGTCTCCCTATTTTCCTTTGGGGTTATGCCTTACAAAGTGCCATATACATTCTGAATAAGGTTCCTTCTAAATCAGTCGAAAAAACACCATATGAATTATGGTGGGGCAAAGTGCCTATTCTTGCGCATGTAAGGACCTGGGGTTGTCCAGCATATGTCAAGAAAATGATGACTGATAAGTTGGAATCCAAAAGTGAGAAATGTTATTTTGTGGGATATCCTAAGGAAACTCGAGGATATTACTTCTATCACCCTAGAGATCACAAGGTGATTGTATCTAGAAATGCGATATTTCTAGAAGATGACTATGTCTACAAGGGACAAGGTCATAGGGTGATAGATCTTGAAGAAATTCAAGAACCACAAAATATCGATAAGGATGAAATCTTGTTGGATGGTCCGAACAAGAATTCAGTGGGAGTATTTGATGACTCCTTTGATGAAGGATTGTCCTTAAACAGACAACTGTTAGATAGTGGGAGTCATCAAAGAGATGAAGATGCAATTGTTGCACCTTTACCTCCTCGGGAAGAACATGGAGTTGAAATTTCCGAGAGCTCTCATGATATTGGTTTATCCAATACTCAAGATCCTACTCACGTTCAGGATAATGTGTATACCCAAATGCAGAACCAACTTGATAGGCCTCAAAGAATTCGTCGAGCACCAAACAAACTCAATCTATTGGATCAGAACCAAGATGATGGAGATTTGGTGTACAATGATGAACCGAAGACCTATTCTGAGGCAGTATTAGATGCTGAATCGGAGAAGTGGCTGGATGCCATGAAATCTGAAATGGACTCGATGTATGACAATCAAGTTTGGAACTTGGTTGACCTGCCAGATGGGGTGCGACCCATAGGCTGCAAATGGATTTTCAAGAAGAAAACCGATGCAGATGGCAAGGTACAAACCTACAAGGCTAGGTTAGTGGCAAAAGGTTGTAGTCAGCGCGAGGGCATTGACTATGATGAGACCTTTTCGCCAGTTGCAAAGATCAAGTCCATTAGGATTTTACTTGCGATAGCTGCATACTACGATTATGACATTTGGCAGATGGATGTGAAAACTGCATTTCTTAATGGAGATTTAGAAGGTGACGTCTACATGACGCAACCTGAAGGTTTCACATCAAAATCTAGGCCAAATGCCGTATGCAAGCTGCAAAAGTCCATTTATGGACTTAAGCAAGCTTCCAGGAGTTGGAATATTTGTTTTGACAAAGCTATCAAATCGTTTAATTTTGTCAGAAGCAAAGAAGATCCTTGTGTTTATAGTAAACGCAAGGGTGAGAACATTGTTTTCATTATCATATATGTTGATGACATTTTGATACTCGGAAACAATATTCCTATGATGCAATCCATAAAGACATGGTTGTCTAACTCCTTCAAGATGAAGGATTTGGGTGAAGCCTGTTACATCCTTGGTATTAGGATCTATCGTGATAGATCCAAAAGGTTGTTGGGGTTGTCACAATCCACATACATTGACAAAGTGCTAAGGCGTTTCTCCATGGAAAACTCCAAGAAAGGGAGTCTTCCGATGGGGCATGGTATCAAATTGTCAAAGAAGGATAGTCCTTCTACAGACAAGGAGATTGAATACATGCAGAGGGTCCCGTATGCTTCGGCTATAGGATCAGTCATGTATGCCATGACTAGTTCTAGGCCAGATGTGGCCTATGCGCTTAGCATGACGAGCAGATTTCAGCATAATCCCGGTGAGGCACATTGAAAAACTGTCAAGACTATTCTTAAGTATCTTAGACGAACTAAAGAATACCTTCTAGTCTACGGTGGACAGCAAGAGTTATCAGTTACTGGGTACACTGATGCTAGCTTCCAAACAGACCATGATGACTATAAGTCACAGTCTAGACATGTTTTTGTCCTCAGTGGTGGTGCAGTTAGTTGGAATAGTTCCAAACAGGGTACTACTGCAGACTCAACCACCGAAGCCGAGTATATTGTTGCATCTGAAGCGGCAAAAGAGGCGGTTGCTATTCTGGAGTTCTTGAAGGAACTGGGAGTGGTTCTGAGTGCCTGTAGTGCAATACCTTTGTATTGTGACAACACCGGTGCAGTTGCGCAAGCAAAGGAACCAAGGGCCATAAACAGAAGCAAGCACATCCCTAGAAAATATCATCTAATCAGAGAATTCATCGAGAGGGGCGATGTGAAATTAGAACGAGTACCCACTGATGATAACCTAGCAGATCCATTTACCAAGCCATTGTGTTTTGCAAAACACAAGAGTCATTTTGAGAGCTTGGGTATTAGATATGTTGGAGATATGCTTTAGGTTAGTGGGAGTCGGAGGTTTGCATGTCTTAGAAACAATTTTGTAATTGAAGACACACAAACTTGATCACATTTATATGTATACATTTTCATTTGATGATATTTGTTATTGGCATACACATTTCTCAGAATATTTATTTTAATTGTTTGTAAATATTCTTGTTGATTTGTTCCCTTGAGTTAAAACTGTCATTAATGGAGTGAGACATTAATGATATAGTTTAACTCTAAAATAGCCCCAACCGAGAATCATCAAGAATGGGATATTGATGATGTGTGATAGGTTGGCATGGGGTATGCATCACGTTCTTAGAGAATATAGTGGTTCTCACCACTATATAGTATTGGATACTCGTGATGGACACATGGATACTTTGGAGAGTATTGGTATACCCTACCTTTAAACTATTTGTTTCTAGTGTCTATAGTTTATTGGTGTGTGAAGTATATGATAGTCCTTTGACTTGAGGTCATTGCTTATCTTGATTGCAAAATGGTGTATTTTGACCAAGTTCAAAGCTTGCACTCCATTTGGGGTAGATACGGCTTGGATTAGATACATCAGGATGTAATCGAAGATAGTAGTTGGGCCAAGAATAGGATTCATTCCTCGATTAAATTCGAGAGTAACACTCAGATTCTCTATATTAATTGATTGCTAAGTCACTGGCCAGTGCACGTGATATATTCAATTATAGTAATTGAGTATGATCATCAAAGATCAATTGATAAAGATGAGATAAAATGGTAAAGCTATTTGGATAGACACTTAGCAAATCCAAGGCTTCACCGAGTGTTACGTGAATGAAGGGATATCATACAGACTTCATATAAAGGTCCAGTTTGCGAATCCGCGTAAACGTTCTTCATATATCGAGTTCGCTATACTACGCAGTCTAGGAGTTTAGTATAGACTTTAACTGGGTTATCGTCGATAATGAAGGCCTATAGGGTCACACTTTATGTGTTGTTGTTGATCGTGTTAATGGGTGATTGTGTGGTGCTTAGTTGTTGTTTCAAATACAAGTCCAAGTGGGAGATTGAAAGAAATATGGACTTGGTATTATTGGGTTTAAATTAATAATTAAGTTGGACTTAATTATTAAGTGTTTATTTATATTAAAGCCCATTAACTAGGTTAAAGTGGGTTAGTATAAATAATTAAACAAAACCTAATCCTAAAGGCAAGAGAACACAACTCAAGCACGCACGCACGCACACGGCAAGAAGGACGCACGTTCTTCTTCTTCGATTCTTCTCGGCGATTTTCTAGCTTTCAAAGGGAAGATATCACTCCGGAATTATTCCACGCGATCCGAACGGCTTCACGTGGATACCATAGTAGCGGTTCGTGATATTGGGAATACGAGAAGACAACACGTAAGTATCGTATTTTCGTTCATATATGTGTATAATCTCTAGCACATAAATTAGATCGTAAATCTAGATCGAATATGGTTTCATAAACTCGATGCTTCCGCTGTGATTCGTACGTATGAAGCCTTACACTATCTTGGTTGACAAGGAATCTCCAGACCCATTTGGTCAGGAGGGCTTGGTTGAAGAGTTGGAGGTTTTTAACTCCGAGACCGGCTTCTTTCTTAGTTTTGCAAACTACGTTCCAATTCACCCACGCCATTTTCTTCAAGTCGGCCTTGCCTCCCCATAAGAAGTTGTATTGGAGGGATTTGATTTCATCAGCCACCTTTTTTGGTAGAAGCAAGAAAGACATGCAGTACAAAGGCATGGCGGTGAGAATCGAGTTGATGATCGTTATTCTCCCGCCCATAGATATTGAATTCACATCCTAATTCAGCCGCCCTTTAACCCTATCTATGACGTGCGACAAGCAATCGATCCCTTTCACCCTACCACCAACCTTCAGACCAAGGTAAGGGATCGGAAGAGATCCAGCCCGGCAACACAAGATCTCAGCTATCTCCTCCAACTTACCTCTGTCCATATTAATCCCATACACACTGCTTTTGTCAAAGTTCACTTCAAGACCAGAAATAAGTTCAAAATTTTTTAATAACCATATGATACCGTGTGCACTCTCCCTGCAGCCTTCCAACATGAATAAGTATCGTCTGCATATTGAATGTGGGAAACCAACAGACCCTGTCTCCCAACCTTACTCGCTCGCAGGAGTTCTTCCGAAGTGGCTTTCCACATCAACAAACTAAGCCCTTCGATCGGCGGCAATTAAGAACAGGAAAGGAGAGAGCGGATCCCCCTGTCTAACCCCGCGCTTCAAAGCGAACTCCCCGGAAGGACTGCCATTAACTAAGACGTTTGCCGAGGCAGTAGTGAGACACGTTTTCATCCAAACAAGCCATTTCCTCGGAAAATTCATCTTCTCCATCATATCAAGAAGAAATTTCCAGCGTACCAAATCAAACGCCTTAGCGAAATCAACTTTGAAGACCAGTAAACTCCTCTTCTTTTTCTTGGCTTCCTCGATAATTTCGTTCAGAACTACCGCTCCATCTAATATGTTACGACCTTTGATGAACGCCGATTGATTCTCGCTTATTAGTTTCCACATCACCGATTTCAGTCTTCTCACGAGTACTTTAGAAATAATTTTGTAGAGGCTGCCAATTAAGGAGATAGGTCGAATTGCTTAATATCAAACGCCCCTGCCTTCTTGGGAACTAGAGTAATAAACGAGGAGTTAATTAATTCTTCGTCTCAAAAATTAAAGTGGTTTTAATAATCTAATTATTTTAACATTTAAAAAAATGAATTAAAATCACGAAGTACAATAAACATTTACTTGATCATTTGTCCCCAAATATGTGCTTATAATTTCATTTTGGTATATGTCCTTCAAATGTTTGTATATTCCATTCTTGTAAGTAACCAACTACACTAATTATGTGGAGTTGATGTCTCATACATATGAGTAGAATGTGCTATAATTGTAATAGATGTATGGAGTAGATGTCTCATATATGAGTAGAATGTGCTATAATTGTAATAGATCTGATATATAATTTTAAAAAAAAACTACACTAATTATCTTTTATATGCTCACTACACTATATATTTACTAATTTTACCACTCATGACTCATCGTTCAACTACCAAACTCTCATTATTTAATTTAGCAATACTATATATTAAATGTGAAATTCAATAATGCTATAGTTCTTTCCTAAGATGCACTTAAATGTGAAATTCAATAATGCTTAAGTGCATATCAAACTGATGTACATACACATTTGTGAGATGGAGGATGTATTATTTTTCACAATTAGTCCTATCCAAAAAAACACATGGCCTCCAATTTGCAATAAAGAAGGGTACTTTGTACTGAAGAAATATCGTTAAATGTATGGAAGCTGCCACCCAATGCCAAGAGAGCTAAAACAAGAAAGAAAGGACAAAACCACCTTAATAAAATAAAATATTCATTGCTGCAAACCTGAATGTTTCAGAACTCCAGAACTTTCTCAACCAGATGAATTACTAAAATCAAAATAAAACTTTTTCCAAATAAATACTCCGTATAGTAGTACTCTGTAAATAAATCACTGCTATTCCATTTCCCTATTTGCCTGCTAACACTGCTATTCTCCAACCTATCAAAGCAAACTACTTCCCAAAGAAGAAAGCTTTCTCCCATCCATATTCCTACAAATCTACTTCCATTTCCCTCTTTCTCATTACAATCTTTATAAGTTCCTGTCTGAATTATAAATAAATAAATAAATAAAAAAAAATCCCACAAAAAAAACTAATACTCTCTGCTTCCATTAATTTCCTCATCTCATTCCCATTCCCGCACAAATTCAAACAACAACAATAAATTAAAAATCACAACTAACAATTTTCTTTTCTTTTTTTTTAAATTAATCTTGATCGTAGTAATGAACCCAATATTTCCAATAAAGGAGGAATTTTCAGGGAGCTCATCCACAAGTTCATGGCAGCATGAAGATGATCGGCAGGCGGTGGAGTACTGGGCAGCGCCGCCTCCTCCGCGGCCAATGGAGGGACTGAATGAGGCGGGGCCGCCGCCTTTTCTAACGAAGACGTTCGAGATGGTGGACGACTTCGCCACCGCCAACATAGTTTCTTGGAACAGAGGCGGCCATAGCTTCGTTGTGTGGGACCCCAACGCCTTTGCTTCTTTACTTCTGCCTCAATATTTCAAGCACAACAATTTCTCTAGCTTTGTGAGGCAGCTCAATACTTATGTAACCTCTCTCTCTCTCTAATTTCTCAAGTTTATTTTAATTTAGATCTATTTTAGTTTCTTTAATTTTATGTTTCTGTGCAAATGTGTGTGTGCACGCGCTTAAGTGAGTTAGAATTTGGTGTATATTATATTAGTTTTTGTCTCTCTAAATTATTATTAGAATTTGGTCTGGTTTAAGGTTCAAATTCCACCAATTTTCTATCCTTACTAATTGTTTATGGATTTTTTAAAACAGAAAAATGAAAAGGGTATTTTTTTTTTAATTTAAATTTGTTTGATTAATTACACAAAATATCTTTCTTTTTAGCTAAAGGCTCTACAAGATTCTTGTATAGCAAATGGTGGTGCTGAATGCGAATTAATTTAATGAAATTCCATTCAAAGGAGTGGAATTTGATGTATGATTGGTGCAGGGCTTTCGAAAGATCGATTCTGAGAAATGGGAATTCGCAAACGATGAATTTCTAAGAGGCCAAAAGCATCTCCTAAAGAACATTAGGAGAAAAAAGTCGCCCTCGGCGGCGTCGCCGTCTCAGTCTCCGCCGCAGCCGCCGGCCGCCGTCGAGCTCGGCCGGTTCGGCCAAGACAGCGAGGCTGATCAGCTGAGGCGCGACAAACACGTGCTGATGATGGAGCTGGTGAAACTGAGGCAGCAGCAACAGAACGATAGGTTCCATCTCGAAGAAATCGAGCGAAGATTGCAAGGAACGGAGAAGAAGCAGCAGCAGATGATGAGATTCTTGGCGAATGCAATGCAGAATCCGGATTTTATGAGTCAGTTGATCCAGCATAAGGATAGGAGCAAAGAAAGCGAGGAGGAAATCCGTGCAAAACGGTCGAGGTCGATTGAATGTGCTGAGACGAGTCGAAACGACAAAGAGCTAAACAGAGGTGTTAAGGTAGAGTGGGGTGAGTTTGGTGGATTCGAGGTGTCGGAGCTTGAAGCTCTTGCTCTAGAAATGCAGCGTTCCGGGAAGGCGAAATCGGGATGTGATGGTGAGAATCGAAACTTGAAGCAGCTCGCAAGTAACGATAGAGAGCTCGATGCAGGATTTTGGAAAGAGTTGCTAGATGGAGGAGTTGATGAAGGAAGAATTGAGAAGAACAAAGATGAAGATTAGTTGGAAGATCTGAATTTAGGGTTAAGGTTTGATAGGAATTTAGTGGAACCTTAGCGATTTGGAGAAGATTTTGGGGGTTGATTCTTCAAATTTTGTTGGTATCATTAGTATTAGTATTGTTATTAATTGATGAATGATAAATTATTGGACAATTTTAAGTAACATGAATGCAATCTTGTAGTTGGAGTGGAAATGAAATACTCATTTTTTTTTTAGAATTGTGTGATTAATTGTTTAGTGATGCATCTATATATGTATGTTATATGTAAGGCTGCATTTTTTTGTCACATTATAAAGATTAGTTTATACTAGTGGTGTTGGTTTTTGTATTAGAATTATCAACAATTTGACTTGAGTGCTTTAGACAACAAATATAAGCAACCTCTCCTATCCAAGGAGCAACCTTTATTAATCGAAAAAGACAGAAAAAAATTATATTCCCTCAACTTTAAGTCATTTTAAGCAGATCAATTTCTTGTTTTTATTATAAGTCATTCTCAAACTTTAATTCTTTCAATTTTAAACTCTTTTCATTACCTTTCTTAAATTCTAATACTTGAATGTTTTTAATTTTCAACTCTTTTCATTAATACTTAATAGTACTTTTTCCCCCTCTCGTTCGGTTTCCTATACTCATTAATTTTAATAGATCCATTATTTTTCAAACTGAATAAGTAGACTAATAATATTTTCTAGATGACAATATGAGAGTTTAATTTTCTTAATCTAAGAGATCGAGTTAAAAGTGAATTATAAAATTTGCTCAACCAAGTGGTCTTCTAATTTTCCACATTGGCTACTAAATATTGTATCAACGGACATAGAATGATTGATGTTTAATCTATGATGCACGGATTTTTCAAAAAATATCATATTGCAGTATCGCACCTGTACCGGATACACGTGAAGATGCGATTCTCGTGGGATACGCACCGGATACGCCACATGACGAATTCTAAAAATAAAAAATAAAAAAATAAATAGGATACGCGTATCGGTTGCGTCTGCCTCAAGACTCCTGTGTGTTTGGGGTTTATTTTCAAATAATTTTATATTTTAATATAGCATTTTATTTATGGGTATTGATTGAAAATATTATTTTTAATTAACATTTATAATGTAATATTTAATTTATGATTTTTTTTTTTTTGGAAAATCGGTGATATATTTAATACAATATATAAATATATAGACATATCTTGACAAATCGCACTCTAAAATTTTTAAAATCCGTATCCTCGTATCCGAATCATATTGCCCCTGCACTCTACAACATATTGTTTAATAGATTGCTTTATTTCAACTTAAAAAAAAAAAAAAAAAAAAAAAAAAAAAAAACACACGACGGAAGGGAGTATATTAAAATTTAAGGGTATGTTTGGTAGGCATGATAAGTTTTGATTAGATACGTAATCATGGCTTATCATGATGTTTGGTAGGCGGGATTGATATCTTGGTGACCCGAGAAATAATCTTGGCCGAGAGATTATTCACATGGACATTAACACTAGTTAGGGTTGTTTTATTTTCTGTTTTATTTTTTCCTTATTCCTGACACTTGCCGGGCACCTACTGTATGACTCATGTACTAGTGTTTGGTTTTTGTGGGTGTGTGGAGGGACCATTCTAGGTTTACCTAGACAGTGCACCTCATTCTCTCTCTCCCCTAGGATTGACATATGTTCATTGATAGATCACGGGCCCGCTAGTCACGGGAGTAAGCTATCCGTGTAACATATGTTCTGTTCTTTCTAGGTGTGTGTTATTTATTATTTTCTGCACGTTTTCTTTCTGAAGCCTACCTGTTTTGGCTTTGTTTTTCCATTTCGCCTTTTGAGCTGTTGTACCCACTGGTAGTGTACCGGGTTCATATGTCTGTATCATCCTTTTTTATGTATGCAATTACCCTTTTCTAAAAAAAAAAAAAATCAGACCTCACCCCTCTGATAACTATATCATACTTGCACAGTTCCTCTTTCATTTCTCAACTCACCTATTTTACCCTTCTCCATTATCCTTTTCCATTATCCTCCTCAACTCACCCACTTAACCCTGTCGAGAGCCCTACTGGAGCCATTTCATGATCTTGGAAAACCACGCCGGAGTTGCTACCGGAGCTGCTACCGGCGACGTCACCCTACACGCGCGGAGGAGCAGCTGAGGCACATCCTGAAGATGTTTGATAGGGACGAGATAATTTCTGGGCCTGATTTCATTTTTGCTTCTTGTTTTTCTTTTTTCTTTTTTGGATTGCCCACTGCAATTGAGCTTTTAGGTTGTTCATAATTGAAGAAAATTTGTCAAATTTGGAGGATTTTGATTTTGGTGAATAATTGGGGAAAAATGGGAAATACTACATTGGGATTTGTAGAGGTTTTGATTCTGGTGATTTTGTGTTTATTCTAGTTACTGGTGGTTGTTGATTGTGGTGAAAGAACAAGATTTTTTTTTTTTTGGTTTAATTCTTTGCCGAAGGAGAAGGAAAGAGAGCGGCCGCAGGTTAGAGAAATGTTGTTGGCTGCTTCAATTTTGTGAAATTCCGAAGGATTGTAATTTTTTCATTTCTAGAAGGTTAATTTTGTAATTTTCATTCTTTTGTCATGATATAATTCTCCCTACCAAACAACAACAAATATTCATTATCAAGACTCAATCTTGGTGTTATCTCTCCCTACAATTCATGTTTATTTCTATCTTATCTCATCTTATCATATCTACCCTACCAATGCCCAGTTAGTGGACATGAAAACAACCTACAACCTCGACTTCTAGGGTAACTTTTTAATCACTTACGACATGTGTTTTTATCTAATTGGCTAGATACTATTTTCATCCCACTATACTTGACCACTTTCATTTGATTGACATTTCGCGCACGTATTTCCTACCGAAACCTAGTACGGGCTTTAAAATATAATTTTGAAGTATCGTTTTTTTTACGGGATGCTATGACACTCATAGTATCCCGTAAAAAAAACGATACTTCAAAAATATATTTTAAAACTCGTACTAGGTTTCGGTGGAAAAACGTGCGCGAAATGTCAATCAAATGAAAGTGGTCAAGTATAGTGGGATGGAGGTAGTATATTTTATCCGAAATTATGAGAAAATCATAATAAATTTTACCTACTACATTTATTTCTATATAAATGTAGATCAAATTTGCTACAGTTATTCATATAACGAAAATCCTCTATTTTTTTCTCCGACTAATATATCTATTTTTCTACTGCGATTCTATCTTACCTTCTTTTCCTATGGATTTCAATAATAATTTATTTATTTTATCAAATTTCCAAAAACAATCCTCTCTCAAACTCAAATTTGTTATAATTGGAATTTTTAATTATTTTTGTTACATATAATTAAATTATAATTTAAAAACACAAAATAATTGTATACATAGTCTTAGTGGTTATTTTATAAACTACAAAATGGAATTTGTAATTATTTGTCATGAATTTTATACTCCATATTACTGTAGCTAATTTACAGTCAATTGGTAGTTAAACTACAAAATGGAATGGTACGAAGTACTACGTGTTTGTTCGTATAATTTGTTTAATAACTTCCCATATTAATTTATGGGTATATATCGACACTATACATGTATATGTACTTTCGAGGAAGTACCTACCACATTAAGAAAACTATTTTTAGAAAAATATCATAAAATCTGAATTTATACCATTTCTTCTTGCCGAAGAGTTGAAAGAGCTCCAACCCAGATTTTTCTATAAATAAAATCAAGCAACTTGTGAATATTAATAAACATGTATATTTCTCGTAATGCAGAAAAGTGGGTGGCGCCGAGGACAACGACAAAATATAAACCTAGGAACTTGGTCGGCTAGATATTTTCTAAATTTGGCATTTTCTTCTGATTTTTAAGACTAGGACAGCATCGGTGACGGTCATCATATCATCGGCGTCGCAGATTTTTCTGTTGCTCTCAAACGGCGTCGTTCCAAAGACGTCCTTTTTTTCTTTTTTTTTTTCTATGTTTTGTAATTTTTTTAAATATATAAATAATATATATTCCGACAGAGATTTCTTAGAGGTCGGTAGGGCTGTCTAAATGGTTCTCGGTTCTCGGGTTAACCGGAACCGAACCGGAACCGAAACGGTTCCGGGTACCCAAGAACCGAAAATTCGGTCTTCGGTCCGGTCCTCGGTTCCTATATTTTAGAATATTCGGTCTTCGGTTCTAACTGGGAACCGATTGGTTCCAACCGAAGAACCGAAATAGTAAATACTTATTTTTAATTTTTATTATTTTATAATACAAATCCCTAATTCCTAAATCCCCCAATTGCAAATCCCTTATTATTAATTTTTATTATTTTATAATACAAGTCCCTTATTTTTAATTTTTATTATTTTTATTAGTTTAGATGGATGAATGTTGCTTTGTTGATTTTTACAAATCCCCCAATTGCAAATCCCTTATTATTAATTTTTATTACTTTATAATACAAATTTCTTATTTTTAATTTATATTATTTTTATTAGTTTAGATGGATGAATGTTGCTTTGTTGATTTTTATAATAAATTCGGTTCTATTTCGGGTAACCGGATTCGGTTCGGTTCCGGTTACCCGAATTAAAACTTAAGGTTCGGTCCCGGTTCTTGATTTTCCCCTATTTTCGGTTCTGTTAACCGAACTTTTTGGTTCTGTTCCCGGAACCGAACCGGATAGACAGCCCTAGAGGTCAGTTTGCATTGGCGGGACAGAGAATTATTGGATTTCAAATTTTCAGTTTTTCTTTAATCTTATTTATCACAAAGAAACTAGAGTATATATATTCCCTAGAGTAATGTTACAATGTCCATAGTGAACATACTTAATGTGCCTACTGATAGGATACGGCCCAACTACTAGGCCCAAGCGCCGGTCCAATATAATTGGACCTCGACAAATAAGCTTGATCTAAGTGAGCTCGGCCCACTAAAAAGCCCAGGAGTCACTTCGGCCCAATTCAGAAGCGCGGCCCAAAAGTATAGAAGCTCGGCCCATCCCGCTGACCCTAACCCACGACCCATGATCTCGGACGTGGCACCCCACGATCTCGGCTACACGACTTCGGCATCCCACGATCTCTGGCACACGACTTCGGCCATAACCGCACCTGGGCACCTATAAATAGAGCCTTTATGGTAAATAGAGGACACACACTCTGTAACTCAAAGTATTAATACAAAGAATCTCTATTCCTCCGTGGACGTAGATCTAACAAAAGATCAAACCACGTAACTCACTGTGTTCATATTTTTCCGTCGTACAAACACTCTAAAATCCACGATCGATCACTGGCGCCGTCTGTGGGAAACGAAGAATTCTTTTCGTGAAATCGATCAACATTTTTGAGTAAAGATACGATGGTGAAATCAGTCCGCTCTGCTGCTGCCGCCAAGGCAAAGCAGAACCAAGCTGACTCGCCCCCCAATCTGCCTTACACACCGGCCAATGAGGAGGAGGCCGATGTCAGCCAAGCTCAGCAAGCTGCTTCCCCAGTCCGACGTGACCATCAGCCCATAATCTACCAAACTCCTGAAGGCCACCAGGAGGATGTGTCACCAGGCCAGTCCGGTGATTCAACTGGTAGCGGTGAGCCAAGTCAGGACGGTCACCGACGCAGAAACGCCGCACTCCAACCCAAGCTTGGGGTTGCGCTTAAGGCGTACTTAGACCTCCATGAACAAGATTTCCTTAAGTTCGTCGATCAACATCGGCAATAGAGTCGAGATGGAGAAGATGGAACCGGACCATCACGACAGCGGTCCCCGAGTCTCCAAATCATCGGAGACAAAAATGTCGAACTTCCCCAAAGGCGACATGGTTACAATCGCCGTGGGAACAACAACCGCGCCTTACCTCGGCGTTGTTCGACGTCACCTTGTCGAAACACCGGTCCACCTCGGCATGACGAGGGCAACCACAGTCAGGGGAGATTCACTGTTTACAGTCGAATCGCCACCCCTTTCACCAATAAAATACTCTATACTCCGCTCCCACCGACGTATAGAGTACCGCCCATCAAGCCCTACAATGGGTCGTGTGACCCCAGCAACTTCTTGTCACAGTACCAATACAACATGCTGAACCAAGGGCTCGCCGATGACATTTACATGTGTAAAGTCTTCCCCGAGCTGCTGGTAGCCAACGCCAGAAACTGGTTCGACAACCTGCCGCGCTGCAGCAGAGGGTCGTACGCCGATCTACTTGACGCCTTCGAATGTCGCTTTTTCCAGAAAGCTGAGGCTAAGATCAGTCCGGCCCAACTCCTTACACTAAGGCAAGCATGAGGAGAAACGATCAGCGATTTCTGGCTCGATTCTACAATGAGAGCCTTAAAGTCGATCATCTGTCCGACGACGTCCTCATCTCAGCATTCCAGAACGCTATCCAGTCCGGCACTCTCTACAGAGAGCTCATAAAGGAACGACCCCAGACCTCCAAACAACTATGGAGGATGGCTGACACATTTGCCGAGGCGGACAAAGCTGATAGGAGGAAGAGAGCGGCAGACAGACTAGAAAATAATGACAAGAAGAAGAAAGAGGAGCGCACCGACCATGGGCAAAGTCGACGAAGTGCTCTTGATAGGTTACAGCGGGGACCTCTTGAATCCCGCCTCGGACCTCGGCCCAATCAAGATCGGAATCAGCTTACACCGCTGATGAAGTCCAGGGCCGAAATATACGAGCTTCATGCGAACTTGTTCGAGAAGCCACCACCCTCGAGGTGGATCGAAATGACGATCCAAAGAGAAGTACTGCAAATTCCATGATAATTATGGTCGTGACACCGAAGACTGCCGAGATCTCGCCTCGGATATCAAACACCTGGTGCGCGACGGTACGCTGGGGAGATACCAAAGTCGCAACCAGCAAGAAGCCCGACCTCAAGGGAAGGGCAAGAGGAAAAAGAATAGGGGAAGGAACAACTGCGTCCCCCACCATGACAAGAAGTCGAGGCACGACGACGAGGACGAAGACGAAGACCAACCTCAATACGATGCAGTCATCAGTGCCATCACCGGGCTGCCTCAAGGCGCGACGAAGTCATCATTGAAGGCCGAGGTCCGAAGTCAACAGAGGGAAGAACCTGCCCAGAAAAGGTTCAAGAAGGATGAGGTCGTCATCTTTTCTGGCGATGACCCAGTCCCCCATGCCGTACCCTATCAAGATGTCACCATAATCGAGGCCGTGGTAGCCAACAAGTTGGCCCACCGAATATTCATTGACAGTGGAGCCTCTGTGAGTGTGCTTTTCAAAGACTGCTTCGATAAGCTCGATATCGAAGAAGCACGTCTAAGGCCGGCACCCATCCCGCTGAAGAACTTCACACAACAAGAAGTAACGACGGAGGGTATCATTTCACTTCCCGTGACTGTTGGGAGGAGCCCGCTATCTTCTGCAAAGATAATCCACTTCTTCGTCGTAAAAGCCAACTCCCCCTATAACATCATCTTGGGGAGAGATTGGCTAATAGCGACAAAAGCGATCTGCTCAGCCTACCACCTAACGGTCAAAATTCCATCTAAGAATGGGGTGATCACACTTCGGGGAAACCAGGTGCAGGCCAAGGAGTGCATGCAGGTCGCACTCCGAGGCTCCGGGACGCAGCATCCTCAGGCATAGCAACTACAGGACCCCGAAAAGGTGGAGCCGACGTCACCATCATCTGCCGAGCCGGTTGAAAACGTCACGTTGTACGAAGATGACCTTTCCAAGGTCGTCAAAGTAGGGTTCGTCGGAGGAAGCGAGCTCCGAAGTCAAATCATTCGGCTCCTTCGGGAATATAGAGATGTTTTCGCCAGGTCACCTCTAGACATGACCGGGGTATCACCAAACGTCATCACTCATCACCTCAACATCGATCCCGAGGTGAAACCAGTTCGGCAGAAGCAACGGGCCTTTGCAGCCAAAAGAAACCAGGTGATCCATGACGAGGTGCGCCAACTCCAGAAGGCCGATATTTTATTCAAGGTGAAATATCCGACCTGGTTAGCCAACCCCGTGATGGTAAAAAAGCAAGGAGGAAGGTGGCGGATGTGCATTGACTACACTGACCTCAACAAGCACTGCCCGAAGGACTGCTACCCTCTTCCCAATATTGACAAGAAGGTCGAAGCCCTTGTTGGCCATAAAGTGTTCAGTTTCCTAGACCTATATAAGGGGTATCATCATGTTCTTATGAGCGCTGAGGACGCACCAAAGACTGCCTTCGTCACGGACTTTGGCATTTATGCGTATAAAAAGATGCCCTTTGGACTGAAGAATGCTGGGGCTACATACCAAAAGATGGTCGACAAGATATTTGAACCTCACATCGGTCGAATTGTCGAAGTGTATGTAGACGACATAGTTGTTAAAAGTAAGGAAATTGCTACTTGTGTAAACGACCTTCAAGTCATCTTTAACTTACTTCGTGAAGCAAATCTAAAGTTAAACCCAGAAAAATGCACATTCATGGTCCGATCTGGAAAATTTCTGGGGTGTTGGGTTTCTCACGAAGGGTTAAAAGTCAACCTGTCAAAAGTCAAAGTTTTTCAGGAGATACAAGTGCCGAAGTCAATCCATGACGTGCACAGACTGATAGGCTGCCTAGCCGCACTGAGTCATTCCTATCTAAGGCTGCCGAAAAGCAACTTCTGTTCTTTAAAATACTAAAGAGGGCGCCGAACTTCGAATGGAACGACGAGCATAGGTTGGCTTTTGAAGACCTAAAAAAGTACCTCGCAAATCTCCCCACCTTATCCGTTCCAAAGGAAGGCAAGGTCCTTTTTCTGTACCTCGCTACCTCGGACGAATCGATCAGCGTAGTACTAGTGCGGGATGAAGACGCCGTCAACTACCCGTCTACTTCATAAGCTGAGCCCTAAAGGGACCAGAGACGAAGTACCAACCTCTGGAGAAGGTCGCACTTACATTGGTAAGCGCGGCAAGGAGACTTCGACCGTACTTCCACGCACACCCAATACAAGTCTTGACCGACCTTCCACTTCGGCAAGTACTCACGAAGCCCGAAGCTTCTGGATGAATCGCTAAATGGGCGGTAGAGCTCAGCGAACACACGATCTCCTTTGTACCTTGCCAAGCCATCAAGGGGCAAGCTTTAGCAGACTTCCTAGTAGAAGCCAGATTTGCAACACTGCCGAAGCCCGCCGAACTTGCCGAAGATAAATCTAAGAACGAAGCCCCAAAGCAGCCACCAAAAGATTATTGGAAAATCTACGTAGATGGCGCATCAGGCCATAAAGGAAGTGGAGCTAGGATCTTACTCATCAACCCGGAAGGGAAAGAAACTACTTATGCACTTCGGTTTAACTTTTCGACCACTAACAATGAAGTGGAGTATGAAGCCTTAATCACTGGACTTCGTCTCGCCCAGACTCTCCAAATACGGGCTGTTCAAGTTCACAGTGACTCCCAAGTCATAGTGAGCTACATGCTAGGAAGGTACGAGGCCAAAGGCGAATGGATGAAGAAATATCTCCACAAGGCCAAAACCCTACAACAAGGATTCTCATACTTCGAGTTGGTGTGAATCCCGAGAGGAGACAATGATCGAGCTGACACACTAAGCAAACTGGTGTCGTCATCCACGACCTCTCCTGTGGAAGAAGTACAAGTCCGAAGTATTGACGAGGCCGAAGTAAATATGGTAACCGATGATGAGCCGAATTGGATGACACCACTTCGCAATTACTTAGAAAAAGGCAAACTCCCTACTGATAAAGTCGAAGCTAGGAAGCTTCAAAGCAAGTCCATCAAATATGTTCTAGAGCAAGGGGAACTATACAGGAAATCGTACCTTCAGCCTCTTCTAAGGTGTGTGGGGCCTAACCAAGCGAACTACGTGCTACGCAAAGTACATGAAGGATCCTGTGGCAGTCACATTGGAGCTCGTGCTTTATCCAAGAAGGTCATGAGATGGGGATACTATTGGCCCACCATGTTTCAGGATGCGATTGACCTCGTCAAACAATGTCCGAAGTGCCAGATCCATGCGACGGTACCAAGGTTGCCACAGACCGAGCTGACTAGCATGCAAAGTCCTTGGCCATTAATGCAATGGGGAATAGACATTGTCGGCCCATTCAAAAAAGCCCCCGGCCAGTTACAGTTCCTCATAGTAGCCATCGATTACCTTACAAAGTGGGTCGAAGCCGAACCATTGGTAAAGATTACGAGTAAGAATGCCCTAAACTTCGTTTGGAAGAATATAGTTTGTCACTTCGGTATACCTCACATCCTCGTCTCAGACAATGGGACCCAGTTCACAGACAAGACGTTCAGGGAATGGTGTAACGAACTCCATATTCAACAAAAGTTCACCTCGGTGGCTCATCCTCAAGTGAACGGCCAAACCAAGGTTACGAACCGAACGATAGTCAAAGGGTTAAAGACCCGCCTTGACAAGGCAAAAGGAGATTAGGCGGCGAACTTGCCCCAAGTTCTATGGTCTTACCGGACTACTCCCCGAACATCACATGGTGAAACACCATATAGTTTGGTCTACAGAACTGAAGTAGTAATCCCGGTAGAGATCGGCTTGCCGAGCCCCTGAACGCTTAACTTCACAACCCAAGACAACGAAGAGAGACTTCGAACTGACTTGGATTTGTTGGAAGAAAAACGGGAACAAGCCTATATACAAGAAGCTCGATACAAACAGCAAGTAGCTCGGTATCACAACAATCGGGTGAAGTACCAGCAATTTCAAGTAGGCGACTTCGTGCTTCGAAATAACGAGGTCAGTAAGGCGGAGAAGCTCGGCAAGCTAGAAGCCACTTGGGAAGGCCCATACTGAGTTCAAAAAGTCCTCGGCAAAGGGTCATACAAGCTCGCCTATTTATCTGGTGAGCCAATGTCCCGAACTTGGCACATTTCTCATTTGAAGAGATATTATGTATAAGTGGAAGCAGGTGTATGTAGGTAGTTTGTTGCGTTGATTTAAATTGTCCATCTTTTTACAGTGTTTTAATTTTATCAATGAAGTTCGAGTCTTGCATATTTTAGTTGTTGCATGTTTCTTCCACTTATACATTTTATCTCGAAACACACAAATTAAACTCCTGACGAGGGATACATAAACAAACCAAACTCCAATTTTGGAGTAGCATCTAAAACGCGCGTAAGGGGACCACCCCTATCGATAACTTCGACAAATAAGGAACCCATATAACCTTAACCTCGTTTTACGACGAGGACGGGTTATATAAAGCCAAACTTCGTCTTTCTGACGAAGTAAGCTGCCTAAGGCCAAACTTCGTCTTATGACGAAGTGAGCCACTTAAGGCTAAACTTCGTCTTATCACAAAGTGAGCCACTTAAGGCCAAACTTCGTCTTATGACGAAGTGCACCACTTATGGCCAAACTTCGTCTTATGACGAAGTGAGCCACTTAAGGCCGACCATTGTCCTATTACGAAGTAAGCAAATTAAAACTTCGTATTGAGACGAAGAGAGCTATCTAAAAGCCGAACTTCATTTCATGACGAAGTAAGCTGTCTTCGTTTAAAATAAGGGAAGCTACCTTAGTTAAAAACGAGGATGAAAAGCTTAAATAATAGTGTAAAATTTCCATTTCATTTCATGAAAATAGAAAATGTACAAGTATTATATTATGAAGACGAGGAGCCCGGAGGCCTAGGCTGACTAAAGCTAAGCTAATCTCTGGCAAAATCCCTACCAGAGTTAAAGTTCAAAATATCGTCTACACTAAGCCTGCCTCTACCTCGTCCGGGAGCTGAACTTCGACCTCTACCTCGGACACTTTGGCTCACTCGACCTCGACCTCGTCCAGGCGCCAACCGCTGCTCTTGACTATAGAATTCTTGAGAGTGGTGTGCAACAATCCTAGGATCAGGGTTAGCCGAACTTGAAAATTCACCCTCCAAGAATTCCCTAGAAGTGTGGTCAAGCAGCCTCAAGTTCGAACTAGGGGTAGCCGAAGTCGAAAGCTCAGCCTTTGACAAAATACGTCGTTTCAACTTCGGGCAACGATCAAGGACTGTCTCGTAGATGCTCGCTACTCGCACGAGTTCTTTAAATTCATCCCGAAGCTGCCAAGAGTTATCCCCATATTGCTCCCTGTAGCTTCGGCACCAAGCCTTGAGGTCCTTGACCTTACTATAGGTCTCAGAATTCGTGGATCCCCCAGCTCGGTGCATTATGGCCTCATATTCCGTATGCTCCTCGACCATCTCCTTGAAAGTTTTGATGTCATCCCGAGCTTGTTGGTTGTCATCGAGCTCCAGATACTTAGCATGCACTTCGTCAAGTTTTTCCTGAGCTGCTTGAAGTCTCACTTCAGCCTCGATCTCGATGTTATCAGCTCATTTTTTCCAGTTCGAAGCATCGGTCTCAGCTACTTCAACAGCTCGATAAAGTTAGGATATTTCTTTCACGAAGTGAGAAGCATCGTAAGAATCAGGAGCAGACTACAAAGAATAGATACAAGCATAATTCAACAAAATGCGTTTTTATTAACAATCGAATACGGCTAAAGAAGCGCCACCCTAATGGTGACGGGGTACAAGGCTAAAAACAAAAACAAAAAAAAACAAAAAAAAAGGGGGAGAAAGAACACATGGGAGGAGTCAGTTAAGCCCCATCATGGTTTCCTTCATCCCTGTCGACCTCTGGTTCGGCGTCGGTTTCCCCCGACCTCCTTCCGGCTGTGTCGGTTACTGGGTCCTTCGGCAGCCCGGCGATAATAGCCTCCAGCTTGTCATCCCTGTCGACGGGACAATTCCGAACCGCCGTCTCCGATAAAAGGGACTTGTGCTGGGCCAGCCTTTCCACCACCGGTACCTTCGAAGTGCTCTACACAAGCACCTCGGCATACTCCTGCAGCATTTCCTCTTCGGACCATGCCTCATACCCATATTTGGCCTTGTCAAGGCTCGGGTAATCCTGGGCAATCAAATCAATGACTGCGGCAGAGACCGAGGTGCTCATAGCACCCACCAGCTGTGTAATGGCCCCACCAAAGTGGCGAGACCGAAATATCCGCTCGGCGAAAGCCCGGAGCATACCACCCTGGCCGGCAACCGCGCGAGCCATCTTCGCCTGCTCATCAGCGAGCTAGGGTCTTCAACCCGGCAACTTCGGCCTCCAGGTCGGCGGCTTTCTTCTTTGCCTCTTCAGTAGCGGCGAGGGCCTTAGCCTCCTTTTCCACCACCTTCTTGGCCTTTACCTCGGCCGCCATCACCTTAGCCGCCAGATCGGCCCTCGCTGCCTCGAGCTTGGCAAATAACTTCTAGAACTTGCCGACCCCGTCAGATACGAAGTTTGCCAAGCCGCTTAGTCCGGCCAATGCCACCTCAGCCTCCTGCATAAAGATGCATCAGCAACGTCTCACATAACCTATCTAAATTAACCAACTAGTACTCACCTCGGGAAAAGACATCACCCGGAGTGAATCTCGGCCAAAGAGCTAGCCACCCTCATAAGCCCCCACCTCGTCGACCAAGGGGAGTTGAACTCCCCGAATTTGACGATCCACTGTCTGAGGTGGAGGCGAACTGGCGCGAGGTGAGCACCGCTGTGAGCCCTTTGAAACCGACCTAGCCAGGTCGGTTGTCCTCTCAGACAACGTACCAGACGTCGCCTTCTCTACAACAGAAGAAGGCCTTGGCCTCTTCTTTTTCCTCTGTACTGCGGCCTGGAGATCTTAGGGATTCACTGCAACACAACACATATTAAACCTCAGACAAAACAACATCACATGATGTATGAAGCAGGGCCTCACCCAAATCCGCGGTCATAGTGGCGTTATATGGACTCAGCCCATACCTCGCAAGCTCGGCCTCAGAATAATCCCTCTCAATGTGGCCGAGGTTCATCAAGCTCATCTCAAGATCACTGATTGGTTTCTCAGTGACTTGAGGCGTGAACTTGACCTTAGACCAAGGATACAAGGGCACCCCTTCAGTCCGGCAGAAGAAATTTTTTTTCTGCCAGTTTGGCACTTTGGAGGGCGTCTCCAACTTAAACCTATTGAGGGGAGAAAAGTAAACCCACCCCGTGGGACCCCGCTTAGGTCTAAAAAACTTAAGCAACAAATCTACAAAAGCCGAACCACCAAGGCGGCTGACCTCGACATAAAACCTGACGACCTGCTTGACGGAGAGCGGCGCCAACTGCCCTAACGACAGCTCGAGTTTCTCTAAGAGTTCGACGAAAATGTCATTTAAAGGTAAACGAAGACCGAACTGAAGATAGTCTTCGTATACAGTAAAGAAACCTACAGGAGGAGAACTACCCCTATCGTCAGTACGTGGCAGAACCAGCTCCGTCGACTCCGGAAACAAAAATTTTCGAGCCAAATTCTGCATATACGACTCACTCATGGTGGAGGCATATTGAAGGGCGGCATCTGAGCCAACTAAGGGTAGGAATTCAATTTCTCGAAGGCTGGGCGGGACCAACGAACGTGTGTACACATTCAATAAAACCCTCGTCGGAAATACCCTAGACGGCGAGCGCGAAACCCCTACATTCACCCTATCCATATCCATCGGGAGAGAAGACGAAGAAGAAGACATTAACGAGGAAGAAACTTACTTGTTAAGGTTTTCCGACCAAATTTTTACTGGAAAATGGAGCGCACGGCGGCGGCAGTTGCAGAATTTTGATTCAGGGTTTTTACTCTCTCTCTTAAATCGGGAAGATAAATTGGGGGAAAATGTTTGAAGGCGTACGCTGGAAGTTTTTATAAGCAAATTTTCCGCCTTTTCAAATCCCGCCTCTTTACTTGCCCCAATACGAAAGCGACACGTGTCCCACTTACTCTGGACTTCAGTCGCACCCCTTCAAATCATGCCTACTCGAGTTTGAACTCGTCTAAATGACGCGATATGCATTTTGACTTTGTCGAAATCTTAATTTCAACGGGGGTAATGCAGCTCGAGTTGGACCTTATCTAAACGAGGCGATATGCATTTTAACTTCGTCAAAATCTTAATTTCAACGGGGGCAATGCAGCTCGAGTTTGACCTCCTCTAAACGAGAAGATATGCATTTCGACTTCGTCAAAATCTTTAATTCGACTGGGGGAAATTCAGAACTCTCCAACAAATCCTGTCCTCACTTCTATACCTTTTGGGGGGTGTGATAGGATATGGCCTAGCTACTAGGCCCAAGCGCCGGTCCAATATAATTGGACCTCGGCAAATAAGCTTGATCTAAGTGAGCTCGGCCCACTTAAAAACCCCAGGAGTCACTTCGGCCCAATTCAGAAGCGCGGCCCAAAAGTACAGAAGCTCGGCCCATCCCGCTGACTCTAACCCACGACCCATGATCTCGGACGTGGCACCTCACGATCTCGGCTGCACGACTTCGGCATCCCACGATCTCTAGCACACGACTTCGGCCATAACCGCACCTGGGTACCTATAAATAGAGCCTCTTGATTAACACGTATTTTATGTGCATGTTGAGTGTATTGTGGATGTGTTTGAAGCTTGATTTGTGTGTTTAAAGGTTAGAATGCTAGGATTTTCCAACTTATAGCATATTTTCTATTCTTCTCGTTTTCTTTCAGTTTTCGATCTATTTTTGTAGGAATCGAAGAGCGTGGAAGTGTTTAAAGAATGAAGGCCGGAAACGAGGATGAATCGAGCTTCAAGAGTTGGAATTAGAAGGTCAAAAGCCGGTTGGAAGAAAGAAAATCAAGAATCGAAGAAAGAACCGAAGAAGGGATCGAACGGAGGAAAAACCGCACGTGGCAAGGGGCGCCGGTGACCCAGGCGGCGGCCAGCTGGACCGCCGGCCAGGGCACCAGCTGGCTGGCCAACCTTCAGAGATTCCGGCGACCCACGCGGCGGCTGGCCAGGGCGCCGCCATCCCTCCTCCCCTTAGTGTTTTGACCGAGTTGGCTCGTCCAACTCGGTCCAACTCGACCCAATACTCACCAATTATGTATTTAAGTCCAAAATATTCCTCATTGGTGTATCTAGAACATATTTTTATTCTCCCAAGAATCCTAAAACATTTTCCCTCTTTCCTTTTAAGTGTTTTGAAGATTGTTGTAGCTACATTGGTTAGATTTGCAATTGGAGAGCATCTTTTTCTTCCTTATTGAATTCTCTTTCTTTTAAGCATGATTTCAATTATTTTTTATGGTTTATTTTCCTTAATTATGTCTAGCTAGTTCTCTTTGTGATTTCAATTATATGTAGATTAGAATTAAGTGATTGGGTTTAGGCTTTAATTGTGAATTTACCTTCTAATTTCATGTTCATTTCTCTTGGGTTATGTTTTATTATGTAATTATGATTGATCACCATAGTTGCATACCAAGTATTTGATCTAATGCTTAGGAGGCTTAGATTAGATGCTAGGATCAAGAGATTTACATGCTAGAGTATAGTAGGGTTAAGGAACTCCATGAGCTATTGGGAGTTAATGAATTGCTTGATGTCTTAGTCGGAATTAGGCCTTTCATTAATCTACTTGTCTTCATTGCAATGAGAATTGAGTGAACCATAGTTAGGAGGTTTCCCACATTAAATTGGTTAATTCTAGTTAGAGTTCTAATCACCCATCACTTGAGCCTAATCGAAGTATAATTGGAATCACGCTTATTTTCTATTGATTTTATATCATTTGCTTACTTGTTGCTTGTCTAGTTAAGTTTTAAGTTGATAATTACTTTTTGGTGTCATTAGTTAATCAAAAACATAAAAACATGCTTGTCGGTAGCTTGAATAGTAGGTTTAGTAGCTAGGTTACTACTTGAGACTTGAGCGTCCTTGCATTCCTTGTGGTTCGACTCGATTACTCAATCGATTATTATTGCTCTTTACCCTCACTCTAAAGTGAGGGCGGACCAATTTTTGGCGCCGTTGCCGGGGAATGCATAGTTTAAGTTTCAATAGTTGATTTGGTTATTGAATTACTAATTCAAGCATTTTTTCTCTTTTGATTTTTGTTTTGTAGGTGTATGCACACAAGGTCTAAAGGAAGACTCGTTCAACCTTTAATCTTGAACTTTGAAAGAAGACATAGAAGACGAAATTCTATTGAAGAACAAGACATGGCCAACAATCAAGATTATGAGGCTCCACCACCTCCTCTCAACCATATGTTCCAACCTCCAACGGAATAATTCTAAGGAGGAGAGTGGGGGACGATCAATGCCAAAAATTTTGAGCTCAAATCCGGACTTATTCAAATGGTGAAGAGTGACAATTTGGTGGAAGTCCCATGGAGGATCCAAATGCCCATCTTAGCATGTTTCTTGATATGTGCGATACGGTCAAGCTAAATGGAGTGCCAAGTGATGTTATTCGTATGCGGATGTTTGGGTTTTCTCTACAGGATCGGGCCAAGGATTGGTACAAGGGATTGAACAAGGCCAACATTCATACATGGGATGACTTGTACAAGACCTTTCTCTCCAAATAATTTCCACCATCTAAAGCTCAAAAGCTCATCTCCGACATCTCACACTTCTCTCAACAAGGTGACGAGACCTTGTTTGAGGCATGGGAAAGATATAGAGAGTTATTAAGGAAGTGCCCTCGACATGGTTTCAACGAGGGACAACAAATCACCATATTCTATAGTGGCCTCACACCTCACATGAGAAGCATAGTGGATGCTACTTCCGGAGGATGCCTTGTGAATAGAAATGCAAAGGAAGCTCTAAGGATTCATGAGGAAATGGCTTCTAACAGTTATCAATGGCCCATGGAGAGGGCTCCATCAAGAAGAGTTGTTTCTATTAATGATGAGAAGTATGGTGCTCTAACAATGGAAGTTGCTAATATGAAGAAGCAATATGAAGAAGAGAGGAAAGCTAAATCTCAAGCTCAAGTTCAAAGTGTTCATCAATTTCAAGAGAACTTGGAGCTTAGTGGAAGTGAAGACTTGAATTTTGTTAACCAAAGGCAATATAAAATTTCAATAAAGGAGGATTTCAAGGAAGGCAACAAGGAGGAAATTCTTATGGATATCAAGGAGGTTATCAATCATACAATCCCAACAATCGACCTCATCCTAATCTCTCTTATGGTAATCCTAACAATGCTCAATTGCCACCTCCCGGATTTTCGGTATCTCAAGGAGTTATTGAAGAACCAAAGAAGAATTATCCATCAATGGAGCAAATGATGCAACAAATGTTGGCAAATCAAGCTCAAATGTCTTCTCAACAAGGAAATTTCATCACACAAACCGGGCAAAAGGTGAGTGCCTTGGAGAATTCACTTACCTCTTTAACAAAGCAAGTGAAGATGATGGAGGGCCAAATAAGTCAAATGGCTAACCAAGCCACCACTCAACACACACCGGGAAAGTTTCCAAGCAATACGGAGATGAATCCTAAAGGGTATAATACTATCACCTTGATGAGTGGAAGGGCTTATGAGAATGAAGCTACATCCAAGAGTAAAGGAGAGGAAGTTCTCGTTGAAGACATACCTTATGAAGAGTCTCCAACTAGTGATGAAGAATCAAGGAAAGAAGTTCAAGGAGAAGCTCCTAAGGTGGTGCTAGTAGAGGCCCCTCTTCCTACCAAGGATGTTATTACGAAGGCTCCATTCCCTCATCGTTTAGCCAAGCATAAGGTTGATGAGAAGTTGATGAGATTCTTGGATATATTCAATAAGGTACAAATCAACATTCCTTTGCTTGATGCACTTCGTGATATGCCCGGCTATGTGATGTTTTTGAAGGATGCCGTGGCTAAAAAGAGGAAGTTTGGTTCATTTGAAACAATTAGCCTCACGGAGGAAGTTAGTGCGGTGATTCAAAGAAAATTGCCTTTGAAGAAGAAGGATCCCGGAAGCTTCACAATAGCATGTGTGATTGGAGGAAAAAAGTTTGGAAATATCTTATGTGATCTAGGAGCTAGTATCAATTTGATGTCATTGTCTATCTTTAAGAGGTTGGATATTGGAGAGATCAAACCTACATCTATTTGTCTTCAAATGACCGATCGTTCTACATCATATGCTCAAGGAATTGTTGAAGATGTTTTGGTAAAAGTGGAGGGATTCATATTTCCCGCAGATTTCGTAATCTTAGACATGCCGGAGGACAAGGATATGCCTCTCATTCTTGGGCGTCCTTTCCTAGCAACCGGAAGAGCTCTTATTGATGTACAAGACGAAAATCTCACTTTTAGAGTGAATGGAGAGACCCTCACTCTTTCAATCTTCGATGCAATGAAGCGAGGAGATGACTCAACTTATGAGGAGTGCAATGCAATTACCACTTTGCCTACATCTATGGCAAAAGACCTCACGGAGGAAATCATCTCCAATTCTTTCTATTCCTATTCCGATTTAGATGATGTTTGTGATGACTTATTGGAGTCCATTGCTTATTTGGAAGCAAATCAAGGATCATTGAAGGATGAGGTTCATTACCTTGACATCAACCAACCGGGGGAGAGTGGGAGTTCAACTAAGGCGGAATCTTCTTCAAGTGCCTCTCAAGAATTGAAACCTCTTCCCGATCATCTAAGGTATGCCTTTCTTGGTGATAATGACTATTTTCCCGTTATAGTATCACAACACTTGTTAGAGTCCGAATTGGACAAGTTGTTGAGAGTCCTTAGGGAGTTTAAAGATGTTATTGGTTGGTCTATTGATGATATCAAGGGTATTTGTCCATCTATATGCATGCATCGTATATTGTTAGAGGATGATATTCGACCTAAGGTTCAACCTCAAAGGAGGTTGAATCCGGTTTTGCAAGAAGTAGTGAGAAAAGAGGTGTTGAAGCTATTAGATGCGGGAATGATCTACGCTATTTCAGATAGTGAATGGGTGAGTCATACCCAAGTGGTTCCGAAGAAAGGAGGGATGACTGTGGTCAAGAATGAGAAGGAAGAGGTTATTGCTACAAGAGTTGCCACCGGATATAGAGTTTGCATTGATTATAGGGCTCTAAATGCAGCAACAAGGAAAGATCACTTCCCTTTGCCCTTTATTGATCAGATGTTGGATCGTTTGGCGGGTTATGAGTACTATTGTTTTCTTGACGGGTATTCCGGATACAATCAAATTGTCATAGCCCCGGAGGATCAACACAAGATGGCATTTACATGCCCCTATGGGGTATTTGCTAATAGGAGGATGCCTTTTGGGTTGTGTAATGCTCCAACCACTTTCCAAAGGTGCATGATGTCTATTTTCGGAGGTTTGATTGAAAATATTATGGAGGTATTCATGGATGACTTCTCGGTCTTCGGGGAGAGTTTTGATTCTTGTTTGGATAATATCACCAAAGTGTTGCAAAGATGTAAGGACACTTCTCTTGTCTTGAATTGGGAGAAGTGCCACTTTATGGTTCGACATGGAATTATGCTTGGACATAAGGTCTCTAAAGATGGTTTGGAAGTTGATAGAGCCAAAATTGTCGCCATAGAGAAGCTTCCGCCTCCAACAAATGTGAAATCAATCTAAAGCTTTCTTGGACACGCGGGGTTCTATAGAAGATTCATTGAAGGTTTTTCAAAGATTACCAAGCCACTTTGCAATCTCTTGCAAAAAGATGTGAAGTTTGTCTTTGATGAAGAATGTTTGAAAGCCTTTGAGATATTAAAGAAAGCCCTCATCTCTACTCTTATTCTCATCAAGCCTAATTAGAGTGAATCTTTCATTCTAAAGTGCGATGCAAGTGATTATGCTTTAGGAGTGGTCTTGGGGCAAATGAAAGATAAGGTGTTTCGAGTCATTCATTATGCTAGTAGAACATTGGATGGTGCTCAAAAGAACTACACAACAACCGAGAGGGAATTTTTAGCCATTGCCTTTGCATTTGACAAATTCCGGTCATATCTTGTCGGGAATCACACTATTGTCTATTCGGATCATATGGCTATATGACATCTCATGGCGAAGAAGGATGCAAAGCCTCGTTTGATTCGTTGGATCCTCCTTCTACAAGAATTCAACATGGAGATTCGTGATAGAAGAGGGGTAGATAATGTGCTAGCCGATCATTTGTCAAGTCTTGAAAAGCCGATTGAAGGTGAAGATTTGAGATTGTGTATCAATGAGTGTTTTCCGGATGAGAAGATTATGGTGTTGAAGTGCAAAGATTCTTGGTTTGCCGACTTGGCTAATTACCTTATGCTTTGAGAATTGCCACCAAATCTCTCGGATTATCAAAAGGCCAAGTTCCTTCGAGATGTGAAGTTCTATTATTGGCAAGATCCATACTTATGGAGAAGATGTGCCGATGGTCTTATTAGAAGATGTGTCATGGAAGGTGAATGGCTCAAGATTATTGAAGATTGTCATGAATGACCAAATGGGGGTCATTTTGGGGCTAATCGTACTGCTTGGAAGGTTTTTCAAAGCGGATTCTATTGGCCTTCGATTTTTAAGGATTGCCAAGCTTTTGTGAAGAGTTGTGATAGATGTCAAAGGATGGGGAATATCACTAAGAGGGATGAGATGCCTCAAAACATCATGATTGAGGTTGAGTTGTTTGATGTTTGGGGGATAGACTTCATGGGACCATTCCCTAATTCTTGTGGTTTTTCCTACATTCTTCTTGCTATTGAGTATGTTTCAAGATGGGTTGAAGCAATTCCTACTTCGACTAGTGATTCCAAAGTTGTGATCAAGTTTTTAAAGAAGAATATTTTGACTCGGTTTAGAACTCTGAGGGCTTTGCTTAGTGATGGGGGGTCTCACTTCAATAACAAATGGTTGGGAAGTGTTCTCGCTAAGTATGGAGTGAAGCACAAGATTACATCTCCATACCATCCTCAAGCCAATGGTCAAGCCGAGCTTGCAAACCGAGAAATCAAGCAAATTTTGAAGAAGACAATCACTACTCGAAAGGATTGGGCGAAGAAACTCGATGATACTTTGTGGGCCTATCGAACCGCCTACAAAACCCCCATTGGTATGTCTCCATATCAACTTGTCTTTGGAAAGTCTTGTCACTTGCCTTTGGAGATTAAGCATAAGGCATTTTGGGCTATGAAGAGGATTAATCTTGAGTTTAAGGAGGCCGGAGTGAATAGGAAGAATCATCTTGTGGAATTGGAAGAATGGAGAAACGAGGCTTATGAAAATTCTCGGATTTACAAGGAAAGAGCCAAGAAGTTTCATGATTTGGAGATTCGAAGCAAGGTGATCATTCCGGGAGACGAGGTTCTTCTTTTTAACTCTCATCTTCGTCTTTTCCCCGGAAAACTCAAATCAAGGTGGACCGGTCCTTATATTGTAAGTAGGAGTTTCAAGAATGACACTTTTGAACTTCTCAAGAATGATGGTTCTACCTTTGTTATTAATGGACATCGACTCAAGCTCTATTTCAATTCAAAGAAGTTTAAGGAGGAGTCAACCATTCTTCTTAATGATGCTTGATTTGGAGGCTATGTCGAGCTAACGACGTTAAACAAAGCGCTAGTTGAGAGGCACCTCAACACATATCCTTTTCTTTTTCGTTTTTATGAGTGTTTATTTCATTTTTTGATTTTTGAGTTTTTTACAATTTTCGTTCCAATTTCTAGAAAAACCATAAAAAATAATGAAGGGTGAAAAATACTTAGGGAGACTCAAGAGGAAGTCGAGAAGGGCCCGGTGCTTCGAAAAGGGTCGAAAAAGGGTGAGAAACGCCTCGGAAATGGTCGAAACAAGTCGACGGTCGAGCTGCCGGCGACCCGGACGGCGACCGGCTGGCTGGCCAACATGCAAAGTAGGCAGCGACCGAGGCGGCGGCCGACCAGGGCGCCGCCGGCCCTTCCCCCCTTTAAATGCTATTTTTGTGATTTTTTTATCCATTTCCTTTCATTTTATGTTTTTCATATTTTATTTCTTAGAACCACCACACTTTCTCACTCTAAAAAAACCTAGATTTTGCTTCTCTAATTACTCTCAAATCACTTTGAATTGTTTTAATTCCTTCCATAGGTTCATTACTCATCCCGAAATCTATATTTTGAACCGAACAATTCACTTTTTCACCCACTTTAGCTTCAAAAATGAAAATTTTGGGTCTTTTGGGGTAAAGAGTGAGTTTCTTCAAGTTTCTTCAAGAAGATGAGGTAATGTATTCTCTAACCTTGTACATATGAGTTTCTATTTGCAAGATATGAAGTGGTATGAGTTTTTACTTCATTGTTTTGATGGGATTAAGTAGAAATTCTTACCTAGAGTTCTTCTTGATTCTTGGAGAAATTTATGGATGCACCGTGTGGAAATGAGCATGCATTGACTTGTATTTCATCTTTCTTTGAGGAATCATGCTAGAATAATCCTTGAAAATGCATTCTCTTTTGGATTATCTTTCTTTATATGCTTGGGCATACTTGAAATGAACTTGAATGAAAAGGGGCATGATTCATGAATTCTTGAGGGATATATTTTCTTTTTGTTCGAAATTTCTTTCTTGAGTATGAATTCATGAAGTCTTGATTTGCAAAGTGAAATTCATAGCATTATTCTTGTTAAATGCATTTTTCATTGGAAATTTCATTTCTTGGAACTATGAATGCCAAATGGGGGGTAATGACTATGTGAAGGAGTGTTTACATATTGCCAACGATTGGTTTATTGTCTAAAATCTTACTTGGCATTGTTTTTGGTTTGTAGGAAGAAGGATGCTACAGGGAAAGGAAAAGCCACTATCACTTCCAAGGAATTAATTGACTCTCTCTCCAAAAAGAGGAAAATGATGCCTCTTCATCTTCACAACTACCAAGAAGAGATCCAAAAATACCGGAAGCACATTGTATTCACTTGGAATCTTATGAAGACAGAGCAAGATTCGCCGTTCTCGTGTCAAGAACCATAATACCGACTCACTTCCCATCTACGGAGACATTGAAGGATCTAGGGCTCTTTGACAACATCAAAGCCCTATTTGATAACATAGGGTAGGGAAGTATTTTGGAGGATACACTTGAAGATCGGAGAACGTATGAAAAGGTGGTTCTTGAGGTCATGAGTACATTGGAAGATGATAGCATCCACACTATGCACAGTTTCAAGTTTCAACTATTTGGAGAGTGTCATGAGTTGAGCTTGGAAGAGATAGATGACATCTTTGGAGTACTGCATGGAGGAGATGTGCTAGTGGAAAGAGCCTTTGATCATATTTCCATGTGGAATAAAATTGCTCCACTCACAATGGAAGGCTTTAGACCGGGATACTCGAAGTCGAATGAAGTGAGAAATCCCGTCCTTCGAATGGTATTGAAGATTCTTGCTCACACAATGGTGGCTCGAGCGGAAAATACTTCGGTTCGAGTAGATGATCTTTTCATCAGTCCATGCTATGCTCACAAAGAGGCCAATTAGCTTTTCTCGTATTTTCCTTGCTCAAGTCATGAAGCAAGCAAAGGCTCCAAATGGGAGGATCAACATAGGATGAATGCTCACTCCGTTGGCCAAGAAGATTAAAGATGATCTCAATGGAAATACTCCGATGAAGGGCTCGTATTTGCTTGATTTGGAGAAGCTAAGAAACATACGGTTTCTAGTATCATCTAGAGCTCCATTCTATTTCATCCAAGAAGAGGAAGAGACATTCCCTCTTCCAAATGCCTCGAGCGTGATGGTAACCGATCTACACGATCGTACAAATTGGCATTTGAACACCCCCACTCACAAATTCATCAAGGAGAACCATATTTTCAATTATGGAGAAGGAGATGAGTATACAATGGGGGGTGAGGGGATGCCTTTTGCTAGAGAAGATGAGGAAATGGAAGATTCTACAAGGGGTGAGCCAATGTCAAGAGCTAATCCAAATTCAAGACGAGAGCAAGTTCCAAGTGGAAGAGGATATGAAGAAAGGTTTGAAGCCCTTGAAGGTCGGATGGATAGCATGGAGCGTGGGTTCAAGTCCCTTGATGCACAAGTCACCGTGATGAGGCAAGAAGTCACTTCCATGCGAATTACCCAACTTGAGGAAGTACAAAGAAGTCAAAGGATGGAAAAGCAAGCAAATGCAATGATGGCATTATTGGAGAGCTTTCGGAGGCACCAAGTCGACCAAGGGGTGACATGGCCCTTTCCTCCTCCATCATAGCTTGGACCGTTGTGAGTGTAATTTAAATCTCTTATATATCTTTTCCTCCAAAATTATTTTAGAATTGACTTTCTAAAATAAGTTTGGGGGAGGGGGTAGGATAAGAAATTTAAATTACTTACATTCTCATTTTTTTTTCATTCCTTTACTTGTTTTCTTCTTGTTTGCTTCATTTGGTTGATGTTTCATGACTTTGGGCATCCATGACTTTGTGTGTCCTTGGTTTAGTTTGGTATGATTGGTGAATTGATGGAGAAGTTTGTGGATTGAAATGGTTGTTTCTAGAGTGAGAAATGTTGGTTGGAAGTTGAATGTGAAAATTTTTTAAAGGAAAAAGTGAAGAGTTTTTGGATGGGAAAAATTTGAATGCATGCATGCTTGAGTGCGAAAGCACGTGTTTTATTGCTCATGTGCATTAGGGTGAGATGTCAATGTTCAATGCTCAAATGGTGACATTTTTATGGAATTTCTCAAGTTCGAGTCAAGCATGATTAGAGTTATATCACTTGAATGATTTGGAAGGATTGATCTTAGGCATTTATGCTCTAGACAAAAAGCTTGATAGGATTTTGAGCCTTGAAACTATACACTTTTCATAGTTAATATCCTTTCTTGGGAGTTTGATCTTGCATTGCATATTCTTTACTAGAACTTGCCTTGAGACTCTTGTTAGAAATACTACATGTTTGCATGATTAGGAGATGATCTTAGGCCATCATTGCATAGCCCATTTTCCCTAAACACTAACCTATCTTTCATTACCGTTGTCGTCCCATTTTGAGCTTTAAATAGAACCTTTTCTTCATGAACCGGATGATAGGGGGTGAAGGATGGTTAAGGGAACCTTGGTGAGAGTTGAAAATTCATAAAGGATGATGGGTGATGGTGAAGGGTCTAAAGATTGATCTTGAAATGAAAAGACACTCCTATAAGCTATAAGTGAGAAAAGAAAGAATAAGAACAAAGATCTTATTGAAAAAAAAAAAAAAAAAAAAAAAAAAAAAAAGAGAAAACGTAAGAACAAAGTTCTTACTAGAAAAAAAAAAGAAGAAGAATAAGAGCATAAGGGAGTGTTTCTTTAAATGTTGGTGGAAGCTTGAGTTCATTTGATGAAAAGGGGTTGGATAAGGTAGAAGATGAAGAAATTCATACTAGAAAGGTGAAGAAAAGAGGTGAATGAGCTTAGATGAAGATTTGAGCTACTTAGCCTAAAATTTCCTACCTTAACCAATGTCCCTACATTACAAGCCTACTAAAGACCTTTTTGATCCTAAATTGTGCATGCATTGTAGTATAGGAAACTTGAGTCGATAGGCAAGCTTATGGCTAAAGTTATGTTTTGCATGATTTCGATGAGTGCTTACCTTTCCATATATAGAGGGATTGAGTGATACACCTATTCCGTGGGAGGTCTAGAGTCGAATGTGTTTAAGGGATTGAATTCTAAGTTAGGATGGGGATTAATTTTATGAATGTTTGGCTTGACTTGAGAATTTTCTTGAAATAAATTGGTTTTTGGAAATAATGTGAGGCATCGAGGAACTCAAAATGCACACCTCATACGTGTTAAGTGTTTTGATTGTTCGTTCCATTATTCGGGACGAACAATGGCTTAAGTTTGGGGGAGTGATTAACACGTATTTTATGTGCATGTTGAGTGTATTGTGGATGTGTTTGAAGCTTGATTTGTGTGTTTAAAGGTTAGAATGCTAGGGTTTTCCAACTTATAGCATATTTTCTATTCTTCTCGTTTTCTTTCGGTTTTCGATCTATTTTTGTAGGAATCGAAGAGCATGGAAGTGTTTAAAGAATGAAGGCCGGAAACGAGGATGAATCGAGCTTCAAGAGTTGGAATTAGAAGGTCAAAAGCCGGTTGGAAGAAAGAAAATCGAGAATCGAAGAAAGAACCGAAGAAGGGATCGAACGGAGGAAAAACCGCACGTGGCAAGGGGCACCGGTGACCCAGGCGGCGGCCAGCTGGACCGTCGGCCAGGGCACCAGCTGGCTGGCCAACCTTCAGAGATTCCGGCGACCTACGCGGCGGCCGGCCAGGGCGCCGCCATCCCTCCTCCCCTTAGTGTTTTGACCGAGTTGGCTCATCCAACTCGGTCCAACTCGACCCAATACTCACCAATTATGTATTTAAGTTCAAAATATTCCTCATTGGTGTATCTAGAACATATTTTTATTCTCCCAAGAACCCTAAAACATTTTCCCTCTTTCCTTTTTAGTGTTTTGAAGATTGTTGAAGCTACATTAGTTGGATTTGCAATTGGAGAGCATCTTCTTCTTCCTTATTGAATTCTCTTTCTTTTAAGCATGATTTCAATTATTTTTTATGGTTTATTTTCCTTAATTATGTCTAGCTAGTTCTCTTTGTGATTTCAATTATATGTAGATTAGGATTAAGTGATTGGGTTTAGGCTTTAATTGTGAATATACCTTCTAATTTCATGTTCATTTCTCTTGGGGTTATGTTTTATTATGTAATTGTGATTGATCACCATAGTTGCATACCAAGTGTTTGATCTAATGCTTAGGAGGCTTAGATTAGATGCTAGGATCAAGAGATTTGCATGCTAGAGTATAGTAGGGTTAAGGAACTCCATGAGCTATTGGGAGTTAATGAATTGCTTGATGTCTTAGTCGGAATTAGGCCTTTCATTAATCTACTTGTCTTCATTGCAATGAGAATTGAGTGAACCATAGTTAGGAGGTTTCCCACATGAAATTGGATTGAATTGGTTAATTCTAGTTAGAGTTCTAATCACCCTTCACTTGAGCCTAATCGAAGTATAATTGGAATCACGCTTATTTTCTATTGATTTTATATCCTTTGCTTACTTGTTGCTTGTCTAGTTAAGTTTTAAGTTGATAATTACTTTTGGTGTCATTAGTTAATCAAAAACAGAAAAACATGTTTGTCGGTAGCTTGAATAGTAGGTTTAGTAGCTAGGTTACTACTTGAGACTTGAGCGTCCTTGCATTCCTTGTGGTTCGACTCGATTACTCAATCGATTATTATTGCTCTCTACCCTCACCCTAAAGTGAGGGCGGACCACCTCTATGGTAGATAGAGGACACACACTCTGTAACTCAAAGTATTAATAAAGAATCTCTATTCCTCCGTGGACATAGATCTAACAAAAGATCGAACCACGTAACTCATTGTGTTCATATTTTTCCGTCGTACAAACACTCTAAAATCCACGATCGATCACCCACAGATAATGTGCAATATTATAAATAAAGAAACTAATTTAAATATATACCCTAAATATTAAAATCTAAAAAAAAAATTAAAGTTTACTAAAAAAACTCAACCCTAAATGGTAAAAGTTTACTATGTGGCATTGTCACATTAGCTAAGTGTGCCCATTGTGGGTAGATGAACGTTTCTGATACCCCCTATATATTACTCCCTCCGTCCTACTTCAATAGACATGTATACTAAATCGAGTCGTCCCAGACCAATTTACATGTTTCCTAAAAAGGAAAAAATTACTCATTATTAATCATCCCATCATTTACTCACATCTCAACACTTATACCAATATAATTTAAACTGTAAGAGTTCAAATTATCATAACTTGCTCGTTTGTTCTTCGATTTTTATGACTTTTATACTAAATTAAAGGTCTTCTTGATACGATCTTTCATTTAAGATCAGACATCAATATATTTTTATGCATCTATGATGCTCCAATTTTAAAATAATAAAATTTACATTAAAATAATAAATATTACACTTTATCTCTAAACCAACACTCCTTAAATCCCGTATTGAAAAGAAACGTGCTTGTTCAAATGGGACGGAATGAATACTTCCGCCGTCCGGCCAAAAAGACTCTCTTTCTTTTTGGGATGTCCCAACAAAAGAGACCCCTTTCCAAATTCCACATATGGAAAAATTAAGAAAAATAAATGGACTTCTTTTAGTAGAGTTTAATTTAATTTAATTTTTTTTCTAAAGTTTAGTTTTAAAAGATACTCCCTCCGTCTCACTATGATTGACATGTTTCTTTTCAGCACGAGATTTAAAACGGAAGTGAGTAGTGTGTAAAGTGTATTGTGTTTAGAGATATAGTGTTGTTTATGTATTTTAAAACTAAAGCATCATAGATGCATAAAAATATAATGATGTCTGGTCTTAAATGAAAGATAAAAACTAAGACCTTTAATTTGGTGTAAAAATTATAAAAATTCAAGAACAAATGAGCAAGTTATGATAATTTAAAGTTTTAGAATTAAAATTATATTGGATACGCGCTGAAAAGTGAGTGGATGATGAGATTTAATTAGAGAAAATCAAGTGTAATAAGAGATTTACTAATTGTACTACACGTCAATCATAGTGAGACGGATGTAGTATATTAATAATAATTTTCCAACTATAAAGGTATATTAGTAAATTAATTGTTATGTTTTAGTACTCCCTCTGCCCCATTGAAATAGAGCTACTTTATTCAAGTTGAGTCTATTATAGTTATGGAATAACTCTATTTCAATAAGACGGAGAGAGATATTATTTTTAAATCGGAGGAGGCTATGAAGAGTAAATTGGGGGCTATATCTAGAATTGGGCCTTGATAAGTTAATAACTTTGTACATTAATCCAAATCAACTTTAGCCCACATATAAGTACAACTTACAAGGGCCTGTTTGGTAGTTTAGTTGAGATAAGCAAAAGATTTGAAGAGGAATAGTAACTCTAGAGATAAGATCATGATAAAAAAATTTAGATGAGTGTTTGGTATCAAAACTAACAAATAATGTAGTATCATCACTAAATATAAAATTTACAGATTTAACCCTCTCAAAAAATTTATAATTTTTCTGATTTTGAAACTTCTCTTCTCCGATATTTGTCTGAAACTCCACTTCCCCAATTATAGAAATCAACAAATACATTATGCAGATTTGCAATCAACAAAAAATTATAGAAATCAACAATTATCATAATTTCCCCAATTATAGAAATCAACAATTATCATAATTTCTACAGATTTGCAATCAACAAAAAATTAAACAGCAGTAGCATCTGCGTGTTTTGACTGAAACCAAACAATTACTATCAAGAAAGAAAATTGAAGATGAAATTAACAGCCCAACTATTCGAACACTGAAATTGAAGATGAAAATGGAAAGAAGGAAATTGAAGATAAAATAGCCCAGCCAATTTTTAAAATGATATCAGAATCTAAAACTCCATGAAATTATGGAAGAAAATGAAAAAAAATAAAAATAAAAATAATTGAGCAAACAAGAAGCGGCAATGATATCAGAATCTAAAACTCCATGAAATTATGGAAAAAAATGAAAAGTATAGTTAAAATCTAGCCCAGGCCAAATCCTGAGTTTTTTTTCTTTGGATGTTAGAGATTTTGGAACACTTCTTCTGTGAATCACTTTACATATGTTACCTTTCAGTAATATACGTTGCTATCCTTTAATACTTATAATTTCTCATTTTGAATTGACTTATATATATCATACAATTATAATACTGTTATTAATTACAAATTTATTATAAGTTTGCAATCACTTATCACAAATTAAAAGAGCTTATCTAGTAGTACAATTTAAGCACAAATCAACTAATATTATAATTTCGAACGTTCAAGATTGATGTAATTGACTAAAATATATGACCAAGTGTTGCAGAACAAAACGTATTTAAGGTCAATTAATTAATACCAGAATACTATAAAATGAGATTCATGAAGTAATTAAGGCCCCAACATAAAAATTGATTACCGAAACCGGATGAGCTATGCAATCCCAAAATACCGATTCAGATATTTTATAGTATGACGGTGCTGCATCTCTTTTTTCATTGTGAAATACTTGCCAAATGACGTTAAAAATATTTTCTAAAATCAACATTTTTATTTATATATAGAATTCTTAAGTTATTACTGATTTCAAAAATATTTTTAATACGCGACGAGCATCTAACGATGCGATAGCAGATGCAGCACCGAAATGTAATAGAAGATCCAAATTGCCCAAATAGACGAGCAAATGATACTCCCTCCATTTCATATCATATTAACGACCTTTCTTTTAGAGCTTTTCTGACATGTTTTCCACGCTTCTCGATGATGGGTTTTAAAATGGATTTTGAAGAATTCTTCTTAAAAGGTGTTAATATATATGAAATGGAGGGAGTATATTATTGTCAATCAGAAAAGAAAAAAAAAAATCATCATTTGATGAGTGTCGCTAATTATTTGACCGCGCCTTAATTTATGTTTTCAATATTTTCTTTTATTCTTTACTAATAATAGGTCAATAAAATCATTGTCATATGCACCCTACTTTTTTCCTTTCCATCTTTTGTAGGAAATTTATACATAAATGAAACGTCGACTTCAATAATTGAAGTCCCTCATGAACTAATGTTCACACGCACGATAATAATTATATGAATGTTAATATACCATGCCTAGTGAGTTTCTTTTTAGTTAAAATAAAAATAATCCGTTAAAAAATTGGTTAAAACGAGCTTAAACTAACATGCTAAGATTTATTTAAATTAATTTTTATATTTACGTACCATTATTTTACAAGAAAATTAATATCATTGTTTTCAGTTAATATAATATTTTGCACTATAAACATTATTTTCTTATAACAGATAGAGTTAATTTCAGATATAATATGCATATTAATTACTAATTAAAGTATAAACATGTACTATATATATAATCAACATTTTTTTTTGAAAATAGTTCATTTAAGAGCTTATTCACGAGCTAATAAACCGATGACTTTCAAACTCAACTCTGAACGAGCTTTTATCAAAAGAATGTGTGAACAATTTAGGAGTAAGCTTGACTCAATTTACAACTATATTTCAAGTTGAGACTTAATGAAAGCTTCGTAGTAAAACTTACACGGTCGAAGTGTCGAACTTACACTCAAGAGATTTCTATTTAATGATTCTTTGTATCATAATTAACTAATAGATTAATTATGATTTTTTTTCTTATGCGCACACACACTAATGATGATCCAAACCCCCGACTTTATTGGTTTGAGTGGAAATGTTCAAATGTCTTACCAATTAAGTTACACATTCATAGTCAATTTATTAATTATATTAAAAATCAATATTCTAAAAATCGCTAGATGAGAACTGGGCGGTGGATAGGGGTATAGCGTCTAGGTGGATTATAATTATAAGATTTTTTTTTTTTTGCAATTTTTTACACTTTATTTTGATATACAAACTATATTGATGTATTTTATTCATAATTAGATTACATGTTCATAATAATAATAATAATAATAATAAAAACACATACTATAATTAACAGTTCGATTCCATAAACTTTGTAGTATTCGACATAAACTTCATAGTTTACAGCAAATTTTTATAACTCTCTAAACATGAAATTCATAACTTTAAACATAATATCCTTAGTTGTTGAAATATATACAATCTTAATAATTATATTTAGTCATAAACCTATCCAGCCCATCCAAAGCCCGCCTAAAAACTAATATTATTTAAGACTTAATCGGACCGGTAGGGTGCCACCTAAAACTAAGGCGGATTAAACTTTTATCAAATCGGTGGGATGCCTGCTAGCACCTAGACGCTGCTTAAGTGGACATTAAACGTAATTTTTAAAATCACTGTTAAAAACAAATAGACCGGCAAAATTGGATCAAGTAATTAACCACTATAAAGCTCAAAATAAAATGCACTAATAAGAACTCATAAATATTTTTTTTAATTACATAAATAAAAAAATTAAAGCTAATCACTAAGGTGTCATAATTGGGTTAGTTTACATACGAATGTAACACCGTTGCAAGTAAAATAATTAAACAATCATAGATGTCACAATTTCAATCATTACACACCAATCTATACTTATTTCCGAAGCCTTCCACAACCATTAAGCAAGAAATGGGATGCCCAATCAAGAAAACGAATAATCATAGTTATAATGCTTCTAATCATAGTTTATGACATGATTATTAGGACAAAAACCCATAGTGTTTAGTGAAAGTCTTGTTTATGGCCATTATGTTTGTGAACTTTTCTCAGAATATGAAAGCTTACCACTTTCTTGATACAATGACAAATGAGTGACTCTGCATGCACCCATTGGCTCCTTTATGCTTGGACCTAACCAAAGGAATCAAATAATAAAAAATAAAAGCCATCAAAAGGTTTTAATTTTTTGAAAAGAAAAACTAAGAGAGAGAGAGAGAGAGAGGAGGTCAATGTCATGACAGCAAGTTTTAGTTGTATGGAATTATAGTTTTGAGATACATGGTGTTGCATGTCTGTATATGATATATAGATTGGAATTAAGTATGTTACTATATTCATAGTGATGCCTTTAAAGAGTTTCTTTTTAGGAATATTCTGGCAAATTTACAAGTGGGAAATGGAGAATATTGACAAATGGCATTCCATGTTTGAAAAGAAGTTGTTGTCTTCATTGGATTGTAAGAGAACACTTTTTAGGAAACTAGAGAAAGTATCCATGGTATAGATCTTTTTTTATCTTGCACGGAGGTTGAGGTCACATGAGTTTGTTAATACAAAATTTGTCCCGACTAGGAATGAAGAAAATATTTTTGAATTTGAATTCTTGTTAACAATTTAAAATATGATGGAAATTATTCTAGAATGTATAAGGAGAGTGTCAAGAAAGTATAGGATTAGACAAGATTTTATTTGTTAGTCATGATTAAATGTACATCTACACACCAAGACATTTAAATGGACAAGTCGTATATTTAGACGTATGTTCTCCTACACACCATTGACATACTTATTGTGTTCACGGCTGACGTGGCGGTGATATATTTAAAGAAAAATTATTATAAACTATACTAAAAAAACTAAACCCATCTAAAAAAAACTAAATTCTAAATGAAAAAATCATTGATATGACACTGTCACGCCAACCGTTGACACATTAAGTATGCTACAATGAGCAGGAGAACATTCCTGGGAGATTAGGTCACGTGACTTTGCCCTATTAAAGTAAACTAGTGTTGTGTCCATGCGTTGCACGGAAAATATAAATTACTCGTTCCGTTTATAATTTTTAGACAAAAGAATTTCTAGCTGATTTTGGAATTTTGTAATTATGAGTTTTAAGGTGAATTTTTGTAGTATAATTTTCTTCATATAGTACTACTATACTCATAGTATCTTATAATTTTTTTGTAAAAAAAACTACTTTAAAACCCATCATTATAAACACATTAAAATTAATGCAAAAAATTAAATAAATAAGTCTAGAAGTTATGGACGGAGGGAGTATAAGAGAGCAATATAATAAATAAAAAATTTAAAGCTATACATTTTTCTCTTATATCATAAGTAAACAACTAATATAATTAACATTACATTATTGTTATCTTCACTAAAAATTTAATTTTTGTAATTTTAGAAACCTAAAATAATTTTAATAGAATATAAGTAAATATAATTTTAAACACTTAGGCGATAGAAACATAAGCTCCCTATAGACTATTATAGTGAAACTACTATTGAAATTAAGATATTTAAATTAATATTTTTTTTAGTATTTTATTTAGATTCGTAATAGTTGTCTAAATAATTTATTACTTCTATGTTCCTTTATTTAATACATTTCTTTGAAAAATAAAACAATACATCAAGAAACTACACAATAAGTCATGCTTAGTGATTACAGTAAATTTATCAATCAATAGCTTTCAATCTAACTTAGTATTATCTCACCTAAGTTCAATTAATAATTACTTTTGTTTGTGAAAATGTATCCAAATTTTGTATTATGACGACAAAATTTTACAATAAAAAAATAGAATTGAAAAAGTAAACAAATACACATATAGATATAGCAAAATAAGAAAGTTAATAGAATATAGTGCAAACATAAATATATTAGCAACCAATAAAATAATATTTATAATTTAAAATACATTCATTATCAAATTCATTGGACAATTCACAACATTTTGAAGTAAACTATCTCCATAAACCATTGGACAATTAGTGGCCACTTTTGGAGGGAAAATGACATTTTTGTAAATTTTGTCAACTATTCTACTTTTATATATTGTATAGATTTGGTAGTGAATTGGGTATTAAATGAAAATTGTATTTAAAGGTGCAAGGGATTCTAAGAAAGTGAGATTAGACATGATGTTTATCTATGATCTATAATCAATTGAAATTATATATCTAAGAAGACATGATTCAAATGGACGAGTCCATTACTTATTTATGTTAAAAATCATATGGTTTCACCTATAACATTTTGTACTATCTAACACCAAAAAAAATTCTCTCCTATCGTATGTGGATACCACTAATGTGACAATATTACATATTAAGTAACATATTATAAATATATAGCTTATAAATTAAACTTTATTAAAAACGTTACTTAAAAAAACTAATGTGATACGGCTACATTAACATAACTGGTGAATACATTAATTTTAGCCACAATACAAGTATATGAGCATTTATACCAGAACCAAATTGGGTCGAACATACAAAAAAAATGGCAAAATATTAGTTTTTTTTAATCAAAAAAATTAATGATATAATGCCTCCGTCCTTGATACTTGTGTTAAACTTCATCCAGCATAGTGATTAAGAAAAATCTGTTAAATAGCAAATAGTAGATGATAAAGTAATAAAGTTGTTAAAAGTTGACAATTAGTAAAATTGTTGAGATAAAGTTATCGGGAGAAGGGATCCAGTGTTTGGGCCCTAGCAAGTAATTTGATAAATAAAGTACTTCATTCGTCCCATTATTCTCGTCTCATTTGTTTTATATGTGAGGTATAAAATAATAAAGTCGGACAAGAATAATAGAACGAATGGAGTATAAAATAAGAGTTTTAAATTAAAATAGTGCAAGAAAATGTTTTCCCTTTCAAAAAGTAAAACATATAAAGATGACGTCCTGTTTTTTTTTTTTTTCTTTCTTTTTTATATAAAAAAATACATTAGGACGTATTCCTAAACGAGAGAAATGATTGAAACTTAAGTAATACCGACTTTTTAATAACTTTCATAAATGACTAGATCTAAGAGTGCCAGCCTATATGACTCAATATGGCACATAGTTTTTAAAATGTGTTTTGTTAGAAAGATTAGATCCCAACATAATAAATTAAAATTCAAAATTCCCACGTAACTCCCTCGTTTGTGTGTGGAGTGGGGGATGATCATATATTGTGGTTCAGTGAATAAATATATATAAGTATATATACATAGAATATATTATTATGGGAAAGAGTTCATATAAAAATAAGTTTTAGTGTACGAATATGCAAAAAAATGCTTAAATTCATACAAATCATGCTTAAATATGTACGCAATCATGCTTATATATAATTTAACGCTTAAAGTATTTTCATGCTTACTATATACTGCAACCATGCTTATATGAATATCAGCCGTAAATCTTAGTGAGATCAATAATTTGAATCTATTTATATTTCTCATGTCAAAATTTAGTTTTGTTTATATATTTATACATACGTAACTGAACATATTTTGTCACCGAATGAATAATACTACATAATTACATATCGAGTATAATATTATTTCATTTTAAGCATTTTTATTTAAATTGTATTGTGGGTACAAAATTCATACACTTATATTAGCAATAAATACATGGACCGATGCTCACTTTAATTAGAAGGGAAATGTAGTCAAATTCAAATATAGGAATTACACAGGCTTTATATTGGTGGTGGCGTGGGCGTGACAATATTCAACTTTGTCTCACTCTCATGGACCACTGCTGCTTCACAATTTAATAATTCTACACTTACCTTTTCTCTCCTAAACACGCCACCATCAACACTTTATTTATTTCTCACCATCTATATAAACCCATCCATTCTCTTCCAAACTTTTCCAAGTATCACCTCTAGGTATAACACCTAATAATGGGGAAAACTACATGCACTAACAAAACTCTCTCTCTCTCTCTCTCCCCCTCCGCCATCGACGCTGCCGACGGAGGCAGCCGGCTACCACCAGTCGATGACAATCGTGGGCCACTAGTAGTTGAAGCTGCCAGCATGATCTTAACTTGCCTTGAGTACATGAGGAAAGATCAGATCATGTGGCAGTTTCACCTATCGATGGGATCACGAGAATTCTTTTGCTATTATTATCATTATTTTTTTTTTTTATGTGCTACATCCTTTAATCATCTATATTTTTGTATTAACAATGTGTCCAAATAGGTAAATAGAAAGGAGAGATTAACACAATTTGAATTACAAGTTCTGGTCTCCATGGAATTACGATCTTGATTTTTCAATATTCTGTTTGTTGTTGTGGATCGACGTAATTAAAGAGATGGAATTTTTGAATAATAATAGTTCATGGTATTAGTTTTTGTACGGATGAAAATGAATTTGGTGGATATAATTCTTGAACCCAAATACGCATAGGATTCAGGTGTCTAAAATTATATAGGAATCGGCTAGAGCTAGCTTAGAGAAAACATTCTATTGTTTTTGTAATTTGTAGAGTTAATTCTGTTATTTTGGTCGGTCATGACATGATATCATCCCCCTTTAATATGGGCATCCGTTATAAGTAACGAGTTCTACTTGAAATCCATTTTTTTATGACTTTGTAAGTGACGGTAGGGGTTGATAGAACTTCATAAAAATGTTCTCCTACCCATCGTGAGCTTACTTAATATATTTATGATTGACACGACTAAAATATATATATATATATATATATATATCCTAAAACTAAACTATATAAAATAAAATAAAACCCTACTAAAAAATTAACCCTAAAATATTTGTATGTGTACGCCTACGAAAGTACATAAAATATTTACTATTATTTGGAGATTCTAGTATGCCAATTGCTAGTATATGAAATATTGAATTGTTGGTGAGGTATAGATACATTATTTAGATAAATTTTATTTCAATTGAACTTTACTGTGAGTTTTTAACTAAGTCTCATGATGACAAATTGACAATGATAAGCTTTTAATAATGAAAATTGTGCTCTAATCATCACCAATACTTTGAGTGTGCAATAAATATGTCCAATCAAAGTTCTAAGTCTATGATTCTGGTGATAATTATTGGCAAATACTCCTTCTATCTCTGCAAATGAGAAGATGTATGTTGAATATATACGAATTATAAAATAATGATTCAGTTCATCTTTGATGAGACGGGGAGAGTACAAAAAAATCACCATTTAGTTTAGACTATGAAAGTCTTGTCATATCTACTATTGAATTAATTTATAGATTATAATCAAGTTACTATACTACATAGACAATTCTAATATTTGATTTCAAGATCACAAAATACACACCCGTTAATAGCTGTCTATAATTAATGATAACTTTTTGTATAGGTCGTATATACAATTTATATTGTCGAAACTAAGATAAATTATTATTATAGAGAGGTTATTCTTATATATAACTATTCCCAAATTAGAATCGTAATTTTTTTTATTACTATAGAGCATTTATTCCTGTATAAAGTATTCTTATAAGGATGTTCTAATGTATAATCAATTATCTTAAAAGGGAATCCCCTTCTGATAGCTCTAGTATATTTAAAAGATTATCATTATAAATTAAAGATTACTAAATCCACAGTCTGTGAAATCATTTTTGTACGCATCGTATAAACAACTCTGGAATCTTTAAAACATTATTTTCTCCTTTTCAAAAAGATATTATATTTGAAAACAATTTCCAGTTCTTCTTGATTAAATATACGGAAGAACAATGCAATAAAATATGAAACATGAATCATTTAAGTTATATGAAGTAAAAAGAGGATAAGAATGTTGGGAAATACTACTGTATATATGAGCGTGGGAATCTTGAAAGGTGGGAAGACATCTGTGTTAAGGTTCTCGGTGACAGAATTTCTTTGCTGTTTGGTGCTTTTGAGATCCTTTATCTGTCCTTCCCATTTTATTTATTTATACTATTATATATATTTAATGGTCTTATATTTATGCCTGCAAATCTGTGACAGTTTCATTTGGCGCCCAATCAAAAGACAAATTTGTTTGGATTTTATCCATTATATTATCTTATCCTCCCTTACTACATGAATATGAATATGAAAACCAGCTCTAAAGTTACAAAAGGGTTCTCTCATTCTTTATCCATTTCTATTTCTCGGTGTCATCTTCCCTGCCCCTTTCGAGTTTTACTTTCATTTTCTGCTGCTTTCTTACAATTATTTTTGGTGTCGGCAATGCATACGAGAACGAACGAGAGAATCTTGTCTCAGAACAGAACAGAACAGAACGGCCTTTAATGGAGAGAGAGAGAGAGTTTTCACTTTTCTAACCTCAATTGCAACTCTGCTTAAACCGAGTATGGAAAAAAAAATACGAGTATCAACATGTAGAAATACATAGAAGAGAACCTCACCCATGTTTTATAACTGTCTAATTCAGTAGAATACTTTCATCACTTTACTCTTATCACCTCAAAATTTGGAAACCAAAAACAATGTACCACAATTTAGAATTGAAGATCTCGTGGTACATAAAATATCAGTATCAGAGCTTTGAAACCAGAAAGATTGTGTCACAATTTTGAATGGATGCTCTCGTGATAGATTAGATTCTCGTCGCACGATCTCTGAGTTCAGCAAGTGGTTCCTCAAGTACTCCATTTAAATTTAAATCCATGCATTCTGGAATTGATCAGAAGCAAATATCTGGTCCAATGATGCTCACGTAAACCAGAATATTGAGGGCCTGCTATTAAGATCAGATCATCAGAAAAGTCGAGACTGAAATCACAAACAGAGAGATAGAGAGAGAGAGCAACACGAAAGGCTCAAAATTTTGCATTTTACAGACTTAAAAGGCCAATAATGTAGTTCATAATAGCATATAATCTTAGAGTATACCTGTAAAGCTACGCAGATATAATCTTCAGGCTTAGTAATTCAAGCATAAATCAAGAATATTAGAGGGATAATTGCCATAAAGTACACGAAGTTTGGGCCATTTTTGGTTTTCACATTTGGACTCGAAATACTCCTTTTACAATTTATAACACAATTCACAGTTTCAACTACTTGGTGCAGAACTGAATATACATGAACATCTGCCACGGACACCAGAAACGACACATAAATCTGCATGGATATCTCCCCTCATCATTTTCAACTTGGTCGAAAATGTGAATTATGACATACTTGCAAATTTCATGTTTAGAGACAATTTAAAAGTCCAGTGCAAAACGAAAAAAAAGCCGAGAACTCGTGCATTTTACGGCAATTTTCCCAATATAAATACACCCTCCGTCCATAAAATTGTGGCTACTTTCCTTATTGGTCCGTCCATAAAAATTGCGGCTACTTTCCTTTTTTTTGGACATATACCCCACACATCATTTATCCTTATTATCCACCAATATTTACTAAAAAACCACATCCCAACAAACTTCACTGACATCACTTCCCTGTATTTATAAAAAAAACACATGTTGGACCCCTTTCTCCACTATAAAACATCCACAAACCTTTTATTAAAATCAATGCCAGAGCTACAAGCCATTATTTTTGTGGACGGAAGGAGTATATTAAACACAAGATGATCACAGTTATTTTTGGTCACCATTGCTGAATACCAGAAACTGAAAAAGATGCAACCTAAACAAAGTCACGCGACATGCATTTTGTGTAGGGAGCCCAACCATACTATGTATAAAGCAATTCCCTTAATATCATGAAGCAAGAAAATCCGAATAAAAAGAATGTCTTCTGCACATGTAGAAATTCAATCCAACAATCAACATGAAATTATAATTCAAGATAGAAGAAAAATAATCTGAGCACAACTGAAGTTCAAGGGAGTACCAAAAACTGCTATTTCTCTGATTTAACATCTATGCATAAATTTATAGCCCCAGAGGACTAAGACGAGGGATATTTTAAATATTCCTATCAGCAATCCTTGATCTAAATGGGATAAAAATGGTTTCATTCATGTGAAAAATATGTAAATTTCTAAACCAAAATGTCAATACCTGAATTTTATGCATTTTGTTGCACTTGTCGATGTAACTGCATAATCCAGTCAGCATAGCTACTTCCACCAACATTCTGGTCATCCACTAGATTCATGAGTAGGAAAAAACCTTCTCTTGGCTGTTCACCTTGTCTCACAAGATGACATAGCTGAAAATATGAAGGGTCTATCTCCCTGAATTTGTGAAGCATCTTCAATAGCTTGATAGACATATCATTGTCCCGTGGAGAAAGGCTAGCCTGGATTCACCAACAAAATAGAAGAAAGTATTGGATATTCATAGGTTGGAACCTGTCATGAACCCCATTATGTCGATGCATTTGTTAACAGTGTTATGTGATTACAAATTAACCCTCGAGTCATATACAGGATAAAGTCTAAATTGACCAAACTTAAATCATATTTTCTATATTTGAATTATTGTGATAGTTCAACGAATTATGCAGCTTTCCATCTTCTAACATGATACAAAACCTGGTTTATTTTGAAATTTCGGGAGGGAAACAGAACTTAAGGATCCATCATCCAAAAGTGTTCCACAAACTTAGTTGAAGATAGGCGGCTTCTTGCATAACACAAAACAAGTCCTAATGCAGCATTCCTTAAATTTAGATCCTAATAAGTTCTATAAGATTCTTACTAAGGAACTTTGGCATGTTACAAATGCAAGAAATTTCGAGAGCAATTTGACCAGACATTTTAATCCATTTGGGAAGCACAACCAATTTTGACATCAGAATTACTTAGCAGATAACCATATTGCAATGATATATTGAAATATAATATAAGAGAAACTATTAAAATGGTAAAGCAAAAGAAGCCACCTTTGAATAGTCGCCACTGAAGTCTTCCCCAAGCAAGTTTCTACCAATATCAGATGAAATAGATCCACCGAACCATATAACAAATCGGAAGCCATCATCAAAAATATAAAGACCTCTAGTATCTAAGCTCTTCACAGTAAGAGGTAGCCTCATCTTGGTGATATCAGATTCATCGATATGTGGATATGACTGGCAATTGGCAAGATTTGCTTCAGAATCAACTTATAGGACATCAAAGAAGAAAACTATAATTTCAAGACACTTACTTTTGGAAGAAGATCATCCACACGAATTAGGTTCGGATACAGAAGTTTAAGCAACTTTTTAATAGGTAAAGCCATCATTGTAAAACCTGCTGCACTGCGTTCATCAAGCTGTACATCACCATATCCACCACGTAGAGGTGTTGATTTACATAATGCTAATCCATACAAGGGTAAGAATTTCAGCGACTCAGGGTAAATCATCCTTCCACTCAAACGATGCTGGACAGCATAGAGATTTCTGTATTCTCTGAGGGCTTTGACAATCCTAAGTTGAACAGCATTTCGAGCATCTTCCAACTTATACGATAAAGATTTCTCAATTGCTGCAGAATATGTTGTGCCAAATTTGAATCAAAGTAGTCAACTAAAATTAAGAAAAAAAAGAAGACAAATGTATCTTTTCATTTTTGCTTCACATTAAGAGAAACAACTTCTTTACCTAGCCTCGAAAACATAGAAACGATCGCCCCCGTGTCAGCCAGTCGATACATTTCTCCCAGATCTGCTACTACTGGAGCTGCCGCAGTATGTACCCTGATACGCCTTTCTCCAGATGAGGATGTGTATCTTCACAATAGTTAAGGGATTGTTCACTATCTTCTAAACTTCAATCCATGAGGTGATAATAGCTTTTAGAGGACTTGCATTTTATCACATTGCATAGAATAATAACAAAGGATTAGTGAGGATAGAACTCCTGGTAATTGCAAAAGGTTTTAAACAAGACGAAGGTGAAAGGCCCACAATTTCAGAAAGACAAGTGGGCAGTTATAACCCTCCCATTACCAGAAAGGAAGTTTTTAAAATTGAACTGATGAAAATCCTTCAATATGACTGTGGAGCAACTTAATTCACAAAAGACTCCCACATACAAGTATAGCTATTTAAAATAAATTATAAATATAATGAGACAAGGATACAACAAAGCGACTTGGAAATACACCGTCTGTGTGGTCAATAGAGTCTCATCCAGAGATAACTGCGCTGCATAAGCTTTATCACAATCAACAGCAGGAAGTGCCAGTAAGTCTGTAGATCGCAGCATAAAGTTCCCATGATAAGATGTAAAGCGCACTCCTGCGAGGAAAAAAATGAGTCTCTTTAACCAGTACTTTATAGTTTTGATCAGAGATATCACAAAAAAAAGTATAAAGAACACGACCATCTGGTTAATTTATCTTAGTATTTCTGTACAAATACAATTAATGCATCCAGAAATGAAAATATTTACCTTTTGAACATCTTATTCGCATCACTGCCTCCCAAGCAGTCTCTCTAGTTAAATCTCTCGTCAGCTCATATGTCAGCCTATATTTATGAATACTCGATTGGAAACTTGGATAGTAGTACACTTGACCACCAGTATATTTTGCCAGTGTTCCTATATAGCATCATAAAAAGAATCAGAATCCCAATCATATTGTGCATGCATTAAAGGAAATCAGAGAAAGGAAATATCCATGGTTTTAGGAGAATAATTTTTTGCTATGGTATTAAACAAAGATATAACAAACTGAACAAGCTCTAGGGCATCTAATTGCCTCCCATTGCAGACCAAATGGCAAAAATTATACGACATTTTATGTGATGCTAGTTCAATCAAACAGCAACTCTGAAAATTGGAATAAACCTAAGTTGAAGGAATGAGTGTGTCTTCATACTGAAGCATAGAACATTTTAGCTAATGCATATATCAGTTGCCCTCGACATAAATTCCATTCAAATTCTTCCAAGTTAAACCAAAAGGTAGAAGTAAGCTAGAAATACCTAATGATGCTATGTCTGTATACTTGTTACTGAAAGCATATACATTCACAGCTATCTGAAATTTGGTAAAATCAGCAGCCATCTGTTTATAAAAAGGATCTTCGGGAGCTCGTAATAAATGCTCCTTATCCGTCCCATAAACTCGAATATCATCTCCACGCAACCGCAACCTGCCTACACCAAGTGATGGCAAGGTACTCTGGAAAATCAATACTTTACCTCCAAGTTTACTCTGTCAACAGGAAGAACTGCAAATTTAGCACCAATCTAAACTGAAACATGCTCCGCAGACATAGAGTGGCCAAGAGGAATCAAATGGTACCAATATTTGAACCGACAGTTACGGTATGAATGGTGTGTGTTTGATGAAATTAGGTACGGAAAAGTAAAAGTTTGACAAAGAAAATGGACTGTATTTACACGATGTATCCTTGACATGCCAATGTACCCATTTTTTACTTCAAACTCCCTTTGACAAGTAGGAACTCAAGGAAAATATTACAATATTAAATTACCTTTTCAGCATAACTCTTTTGAATAAAATAATTCATCAAAATTATTATCGTTTATTTTCAAAATGCATTGAAATTTTGGCTGAAATTGAGTGCATCATAGGGAGCTTTAAAGCAAACATCATCAACAAAAGTAAAGTTAGTTTTTTTTTTTTTTTTTTTTTTTGGTATGTGCTAAGTTTTTAGTTTTCTATTTCCTTTCAGTTTTGACCATTTGATTAGGCAATGAATGTCCATGTTAAATTCTATTCTATAATAGTAGTATCTTTCAAGAAAATATGTAATTATAATTTGGTATGCAGTAGTGCAGAACCACATCAAGTACAAAATTAGATTCTAAATAGTTGTTAACTTCATTATACATCTTTCAATTTTATATGTAAGCTATTTTCATCATATGTAAGCTAATCCTGTATAACGATTTTAATATCTTGTTTCTTTACCTATTTTCAGATTTTGAAAGTAAACTAAATAAATAACCAAACCACAACGGCCCTCATCAAAGGTTTTTGTAGAGTTCAGAAGGATAATAATGTTAAGAGTACTATGATATACCATTCCGGTCCATACCAATTAAACCATTTACTTTTTGCACGGGAATTAAGGAGGAAATATTAGGGATATAAAGTGTATTGTGTTTAGAGATGTAATATGGTTTATGTATCTAGGTATATTTTAAAACTAGAGCATCATAGATGCATAAGAACATATTCATGTCTGATCTTAAATGAAAGATCGTATCAAGACCTTTAATTTGGTATAAAAATCATAAAAATCGAAGAACAAACGAGAAAGTTATGATAGTTTAAACTTTTAGGATTTAAATTATATTGGGATACGTGCTGAGAGATGTTGTATGATGAAATTTGATTAGAGAATATTAAGTGTAATAAGGGATTGCTAATTCTTTCCCAAAATGGAAATGAGTCAATTTCTATGGGACGTCCCAAAAAGGAAAATGGTTCAATTTGTATGGACCGGAGTGGTAGTTATATCTTTTGGGTATTGCCATAGTGAAGAAAGGGAAGATTAATTCCACACTTCATATATGGTCACACTTTGCAATTATATGATATCAATTGGACCTATAAATATGACTGCTTTCCTACTCTATTCTTGCAACCTTGCCACGGCAGTAAAATGAATAGTAAATTGATAAAGTCAAGAATAGAAAATAAAAAAGTCAAACATACCATAACCGTGAATGCAGCTTTTAGAGCTGGACCAAATGCCGATTCTACATTCAAGTTGTCCTGGAACATAGAGGGCAAACTATCAAGGAATGCCTCCACCACATTTCTGGATTCTGATAGGTTGACCAGAAGATCATCTGGCAGTGGGACAAATATGTCGTCCAAATCAGAAATGACCATCATTTGAGGCTGCATTAAAGATGACTGATACAAGAGAAACATATTAGTTCTTGACCAACTTCTGAAAATTCTTAATGGTATTAAAATAGCATAAAAGGGCAACTTGCCTTCATATTATAGAAATGTATTGTACTATCATAAGTTATGAAGCCAATCTGCGTTCGAGGATAACCAGGCAAGCTATCCAAACTTGATTTAATAGTTTGTGCCACAACCTGCAGAATATTATGTGATATCACTAACTTTATATACAGAACTTGGTAGCTGATGACTGATGTGGCAACTGTTATAATTTTGTAATGATCTCAGATGTCATTAATAAAATACCATGCAAGCTGCTATATGGAACAGCTCACCTGAAATTATTAATTAGCAATAGCTACCCTCACTAAAAGCATATACTATATTTCACAAGCATAAAAGAAAAACACCTAGAAGCTTCTTAGCGTTCGGAGTGAAAAGAAATCTGGAAATGAATATTCAATTTTTCTTATGCAGCCTTAGAAAAGATAAGGACGAAAATGGAGATGGCTTAGCTTGATGTTAGTTCAGCATTAAGGGAAAAACTTATATAGGAAAGATGTCTTTGGTGGTTAGATAAGAGAATTTACATAGAATTTGTTTAGATGTGTTGTTGGATAACAATATATATCAAGAAATATTTTCAACTATAGATGCCTTGAAAATGTTATTAGCATAAGACAGAAACTACATATATCTTGCCAGTATTTTGTTATTATAATGGAGCAAAAACAATACTTGACTAGCTAGCTCGCTGAAGTAACATGATGGCAATTAAGAACGTCGAAGCTTGTTCAGAAAATTATCTTTTTTTTTAACACTGAGAAAAATAATTCTTCTAAACTCTGAAGGGCACCAAACATTCCGAAAGTTAAAAAAAAAAATGCTGCATTTTCTGGATTATGGAATCCTTCACAATAAAAGCTATACCCAATAAGATAGGGAAACACGTCTATAATGTGATTGGTAATATAGGGAGTTGAACCAGGTTTCCGGGAAAAAAAAAATCTCTATACATATTTTCGAAACCAAGAGAAAAAGAAAAATATTCTTCTGAAAGAGCAAACTGAGCAAGAAAATTTAACACTGCATCTCATTGAAACTGGAATCCTTCACAATCATGTTATTTCTAAGAAAAAAAAAATGCAAATCAGATCAAACACCAAAGCTAGGACTTGCCAATACCAGTTTGAGACATCCACATAATCCTCTCATTCTTAACATACTCTAATTTACTAACGCATTTATGTGTTCATTTATCAATAAGTAGATACCCTGTAAGTTTTCAGTTATGGCTTATAGGTTATAACCAGCACTATATTGTTCGAATGGGAGTAAAATATGTCAAGAATAATTCAGTATCATCTTCCAATATATCTTTTACAAGTTACGTTACCTCAAGCACTCCACTTTTAGCAGCTGATATTGATACATCGATGAGGAAAAAAAATAGTGGTGGCATTGGAGGGCGGACCATATATTCTGCTGGAGCTATCAACTCAATACTACCTTTCAAAAGCTCAGGCCGTTGATCCAAATCAACCCTTCTTCCACTAGCATCCAAGTGCGCAAAGTAATCACCTTGAACTGGACATCAGAAGTTTAAGATAAATCAATGCATACACCTTTGAAGTCATAATGCTAAATAAATATCCATTCCAACTTTCCAAGGATACATGGTTTACACTTTCACCCAAGATTTTCAAAGTGCACAAACTATTATCAGGCATTAAGATATTCTAGCCCATATCTCCTCAAGTTTCTTTGTGGATCCATCATTTCCAAACATGGACAGAAGCAGAGAATATTACGGCTATTTTTTTGTAAAACAAGGCGTACAAGGCAGCAGACAAACTAGAGAACACCACTGCCATGAGCATATACTGAGAAAATTAAAATGAGATTGCTTCCAAGAAATTACTCTCACAAAAACCATTTAGCAACTTTAATTTTCAAGAAGCCGTTGGAAAATTACTTCCCATTATTACGCATGCCCGTAGGGCTTAACATAATGGAAGACCAGATCTTTTAACTTTAAGAATTATCTTCTACAACTAGTTGTACTATAACGATTATAATTCAGAAACAAGCTGAATAATATAAACGCAAGAAATTGTAACTTTATTTCAATAGGTAACAATTAAAATGGAGAAAAGCAAAAGCAGAATAGCAGCAGGGAATACGCTTATCATAGCAGTTCATCTAGCGAGTAAATTACCTTGTCCATGTAAAAGGTACCATGGCAACTAGAAAAGTAATAGTGAGGCTGAAAAAGCAATATTATAAAGACAAGATTACCAACAAAGGATGCTACAATGCGAAACTGAAAAGTTCAATACAATGACATATTACATTCCCCGTTCATGATGTGTGCAATCAAATTAGTGGTTACCATCGTTGAGCAAAGAACACATATTGCATCTCCACTTTCTTCCATTATCCGTAAAGGTCACATATGGGTTCACGTACGTGCGGCACCTTTTACACCGAACAATACCTGTTGTGGCAAAATTAACTACTGGAACTTCCTCCTGTATGTGAATCAAGTAACAATCAGCATATGATATAACATGTACAATTATATATATTTAGCTACTAGATTGAATCCTCTTATTAGTAATGGAGGCTTACCCCAGCAGGAGATTCAGCCAGAGGACAAACAACAGCCCCAAGAGACAAATGCCACCTCGATGCCAAGGATTGAGAGTTTGGTATGCCACTCGTTGTAAGTCTCAGAAACTTAGGACTACAATTCATAGGGTACATCTCTGCAAAAGATTTAGGTTCAACATCACCACCCAATGGCCTTGGTAAGGCTTCAGCATCAAGACCTGTATCAAATGGTAACGGTGCAGATCCAAGAGAGAGTGAACTAAAATCTTCAGCCAGTCCCTGTGAAGTAGCAGTAGGAGGTGTCATGCCATGATGCTGCATCTGGGCCCCTGGATACCCTAACGGTGCTATTGATGGAGCAGGAGCATAACTCTTATGCTGACCAAGAAATGGAGACGTAGCTGCTGGTGGAGGAGCATAGCCTCCATGCTGTGAGGAAAAGGGAGGAAGCTGCATAGGTGGAGGTTGGGGCACAGTGTTCATTTGTCCATTAGCTTCCCCTGGAAACGATGGTTGAAAGGAACCCCTAGCAGTGGCATAAGATGGCTCCATGGAGGCAGGGGAAGGTTGGACACTGGGCCTCGAGAATGAGAACGGTTGAGATGGAGGAATATTTGTGTTGATTTGTCCAGTTTTGGTGGTATGAGGAGTTTCCATGGGTCTTGAAGGTGGTTGGGGCTGTGATAGAATCGGGGCAGGAGTCAATGCAATGGGAGGTCCAGTCGGAGGAGCAGGTGGCACTGCTGGATTTTGGGAGCGTTGGAATCCCATAGCTGGTGGGCCATATGATGATGAAAGGGGTGGTGGAGGAGGCCTAACTAGTTCATTGGGTCTGAATGCAGGAGCCTGTGATCCAACCACGGGTCCAGAGGAGAAAGGAGGTGGTGGGAATTGAGAGGAAGCTTGAGGTGCAGGCCTAAAGACTGATGCTTCTGATCCAACTACGGGAGAAGAAGATAAAAAAGGTGACGCACTTTGCAGTGCAGAAGAAGGTCTCAATGAATGATTTGGGATATTAGGATTTTCCGTCCCCATCAAGTTTTGTTTTTCTTGATCTCCTATCAGTATCTGTACATCTATAAACAAACAAGCATAATTTACAAAATGGATGATACAGCAAATCCAGTACTTAATGGCAATCCAGAAAGTTTCAATGTGAAAAACTAATATGAATAATTAAGGAAAAAACCAACATTACAGAGCATGATAGTATACGACCAATGAAAATGCCACTTTCACAGTACTCATACTCACAAAAGGCTGTAGTAAACACCGGTGAGTCCTAATTAAATATGTTCCTCTCAATCTATCGGCACAAGATATATATTACTACAAGAACAAAAATGTGCATTGCCCTGGCTAATTATAAACATTTCACATGAATTATGCACAAATAAGTCCTTCTGAAGCTCCTTCGTTTTACCTTTTTTACTTATCTTGCCTCCAAACCAATATCTCAAAACGCATCGTCAAACCAAAAACCAACCAAATATAAGATTGCTATTTTAGTTAAAAGAAGTAGCTCAGATGCTAAAATTCATTCTGGAAAGGAAAGAAGAGAGGAAATTAAACGTCAAACACAAGTAAACGGCAGCACCGTATTACTCTTCTTCAACCAATCTAATTAGCAATTATTACTGCAAATCTAGACTAGACAGACCAAAAAGTCGAAATTCGAGAAGCGGCAATTAATTTCAAATCTAAAACAAGATAAATCAATCACGTACCAACATAATTCAATAACAAAATAAGAATTTAGAAATACCCGATCAGAGATCCCTCCGGCGGAGAATGGAGTCTAAAACCGGCGATCGGCGAGGGAGAAGGGAGATTCAATCACTTCCTCTATCAAACTGTACGAAACGCAAATCAACTACAGCAGAGAAATATAGTGATGTGAAAAATGCTACGAGTGTGCAAGAAACAGAGCTCCCTTAACGTCCTTCGACAGGTAATCTTGGTGTAAGGTAAAATTATTCCCTGTAAGAAAATATTATTATTATTATTATTATTATTATAAATTAACACCACTTTCTTTTTTTTAGGGAATTCACTTAGAGTGATACGTTATGATAAAAACTAATTATAACATAAAAATTGTAACTTATCATAAAATGTTACATTTTATGTACAAAAGTATTGCATTTTTATGCATAAATATTGTATTCTCATAATGAATTATATGCATAAAAATAATATAAAATAATAATTTTATTATGCAATATTTTATGAATAAAATGCATGAGTTGCAGTTTTTACGTAATAATTAGTTTTATATGATATGTTACCTTCACCTAAAAATATATCATGTAGACCATATACATTTTGCCTATTTTATTTAGATTTTTTTATTATTTATTTATTACTTACCAGGCAATACAACTCACTCACATACGCGTACCCGAGATGACTTGAACTCCGAACTCCCGATCTTTTGGTTGGAGGAAAAACATCTTACCAACTGAGTTGCGCTTCGTCGTCTTTTATTTTTTATTTTTTGATACTACGTAGATCTTTATTCTAATATATATTTTTTATTCTAATATTAAAGAAATGATAAGAAAAACAAATCGATATTTTACGGGTTGCCTCAATCAATAACCTATAAATTTACATTCCTTTTAGTGGTAATGGTGCAAGCTAGCCACTTAAGATAAAACTAAGAAAATAAAAATAAAAATAGCCATCAACTTGTAATCATATAAAAACTATTCACCTTGACATTTTTGCCCTTCATGAAAAATAAATAAAAATAAAATAAAACAAAACATAGAAAAAAGAACCCTACCCACGCCTACCCCAATTACCCACCTCCCCCCCCCCCTAGTTTTTTTCTTTTTCTTCTTTCTTTTCCATTTTGTCTATTACATCAGTTTTCAATCGCAATGATTAATCGCTTGCGATTTAGTAGTTGTATCGGCTTTTTGTCGCTATAAAAATAAAATTTGTGATGATATTTTGGCGATTCGTTTTGCTGAAATGGACCATTGTGTTTGCTTATGTTATTAGATTTGATTTGGTGTTTGATCTAATGGTATTTGAGTGTTTCCGAATTTGATTAGTAATTTCTTTTTTGAATTTTTAAATGTGATCTTTGATTATGTTCACTCTGACTTCGTTGCGAATTAGTTTATGACTTATTTCAAGGTTACATCTGATGTTTTTAAAGTTGGATTGGAAACTTTCAGCACAATGTTTGTATGATTTTATTGATTTCCTGTGAGGGCATTGGTGCTAATGCGATCGTGTGTCACCATCCCTCAGTCGCCGCCGCCATCTCTCCCCATTCCTCTGCCACCGCCGCCCTTCATTCGTCGCCACCCTCTTTCGCCGCCGCCATCTCTCTCTCCCCTCTTTTTTTCTGCAACTTCTCTCATCTTCTCATTTTTTCGGCGAGCGAGAAGCACAACGAAGAGCGCTTTGAAGGGATCGATCGAGATCTATTCGACCCCGTATACAAGCGCCTGCCGCCACATTGCCCCCTCCCCACCAGCTGCCGCTTGCCGGATCTGCTGCTCTCCGTCTCTCTCTCATCGGGATCGAACGAGATCTATTCGTGCCCGATCGTGCTCGATCGAGCCTCAATATATCGAGCACGAACTGTCTTGAACGGGCTCGATCGAGCTTTCCTCAAGATCGATCAAGCCTAATATGTTGGACATGAACTGGCTCGATCGAGCCTTCCTCAAGATCAATCGAGCCTTAGTGTGTAGGTCTCGAACAGGCTCGATTGGTCTCATTAAGGGTATTTTTGTCTTATCATGTAAAAGTGACTAGTTTTTGTATATTTATAAGTTAGTGGCTAGTTTTTATCATCCACTATCTTAAATGACTATTTTACATTTTGTCACTTCTTTTTTATACCAACTCCGTCCATTATGCCTAATGACACACGAAAAATATGAAAATTATGAAAATGAAAACTTGAGTTCTTGGACTCTCTTCAAACTCTTAGATCTGATCTTCAACAAAATGATCTATCTCTCTAAGTCTTCAAATGGTGGCTGCAAATGACTTTTAACTTAGTTGGAGTTTGTGAGAAATTTGGAGACAAAGTCTTGCTTTTTGGACCACATGGAAAGTGACTTTGTCTCATATCTTGAGCAACAATCCAGAAACCACTTTTGGGACCACCAATATGCCTCTTGCAACATTGTTTTTACATGTGAAGAAAGTCAAAACAAAGATTAACATTAGTGTTTAGTAAATAAACACTAACAAATTCCTACATAGAAATCTAAACCTCACCTCAAAAGTTACCAATGTGATAACAAGAGAAACGATATGCTACTCCCCTAATGGTGGGCACTTTCGTTATTTTTTCGATTTGACATTATTTTGTTCGATTGTTTTATATTCTATTATCATAGAAATTAATATAGAAATCATTAAATCTTCAAAATAGATAAAAATCAAAGCCCGATTTGTCTTATTACTCATTTTTCGATGTTAGAAGAAAAAAAAAACAAATCGAGCTTTGATTTTTATTTATTTTATAGATTTAATGATTTCTATATAATTTCTGTGATGCTAGAATATAAAACAATCGAAAAAATCAAACAAAATAATGTCAAAACGAAAAAACGACAAAAGTGCCCACTGTTGGAGGAGTAGCATCATTTCTCGACATAACAATAGGCATCTTAAGTGTGCTCGTAATGTATAGAATTGTTATCACGCATTGCGTGGTTGAATGACTAATTGTCTCTAATTTCATGAATGATGTGGTCCATAAATATATGAACAATGAGGGAGAAGAAATTTGTTCTAAAATTTTCCCATTTTTCCCTTGTGCTCAAGTAGGAGGAAAAAAAATTCTTGATCAACTTCTTTTTTTTTTCTTTTTTTTTTCTTTCACTTTTTCACATTAAATCATGATAAGTGATCGATCGTCGATTTTAGAGTGTTTTTGTGATAGTGAGATTTATAAAAAGCTAAAAACACAAGAATTTACGTGGTTCGATCTATGGGTAGATCTACGTCCACGGAGGAAAAAGAGAATCTTTATATTGAAGTCTTTTTAACTAGTAAGTACAGTGTCCTCCCCCTTATCTTACAAGATAGCTCTATTTATAGAGAATTGAGGTCACGGGTGATTCATGGATGCTGCTCTCGCATGTCCGTCCGTACTCTGACCATCGCGGGGTGAATCGTGGGGCAGTTGGATGATTTTGTTGACTCGTTATTGGGCTTCAATCTGGGTGGGCCGAGCTGATCTGGGCCTTTGGGCCACATCCTATCACATCCCTCCCCAAAAGGTCGGAGAAGCGAGGTCATTGTAGAGAGGTGTAAATTGCCCCGTGGGATTTCGACGAAGTTGAAACTGCACACCGCCTCGTTTTGACGAGGTCGAGCTTTGAATTGCATTGTTCCATCGAAATTTAGAGTTCGCTGGAGTCAAACTGTATACCGCCTCGTTTTGATGAGGTCGAGCTTGAATTACATTGCCCCGTCGAAATTAAGATTTTGACAAAGTCGAACTGCATACCGCCTCGTTTTGACGAGGTCGAGCTTGAATAGTCGTAATATGAAAAGGCACGACTGTTGGTGTCAGGGTAGGTAGGATACGTGTCGCACTTTTGTTGGAGCAGGCGGAGAGGCGGGATTTGAAAATGCGTGCCTTTGCTTATAAAAGCTTCCAGTGTACGCTAAAAAATATTTTTCCCCCTCAATCGATTTCCAATTGCAAGTGAGAGAGAAAACCCTAGACCCAAAATTCTGCAACCGCCGCCGCCGTCCAGTTCAATTTCCCGGTGATTTGTAGTCGGAAAAAGACTTTGACAAGTAAGTACTTTCCCTGTAATGGATTCTTCTTCTTTTCCCCATGTAGATACTGGTAGGGCCAGCGCACAGATTTCGCCCTCGCCGTCTAGGGTTTTTTCGGCGAGGGTTTGGCTAAATGTACATACACGCAAGCTAGTTCCGCCGGCGTTTCGAGAAATCGAATTCCCGCCGGTGGTCGGGTCTAATTCCTCACTGGCATGTGCCTCGACCATGTCTGTGTCTCATATGCAGGATTTGGCTCGTCGTTTTTTGTTTCCCGAGTCAGTCGAGTTGCTCCTACCTCGTGATGTCGATAGGGGTAGCTCGCCTCCCGTAGGTTTTTTTACTGTATATGTAGACTATCTTCATTTTGGTCTTCGTTTTCCTTTAAATTATTTTTTTGCCGAGCTCTTAGAAGAGCTCCATCTGGCTTTAGGTCAGTTGCAACCTCCTTCCATCAAGCAGGTCGTTGGTTTTTGTTTTGAGGTCAGCCGCCATGGTGGCACGCCTACTGTGGATTCATTTATTAGGTTTTTTAGACCTAAGCTTGGTCCGACGGGGTGGGCCTACCTTTCCCCTATTAGTAGGTTCAAGTTAGGGACTCCCACTAAGGTGACGAACTGGCAGAAGAAATTCTTCTTTTGCCGGTGTGAAGGCGTGCCGTGGTCCCTTCGTACTTCGAGACACTGGGAAACCAACTAGTGAGCTTGAAATGAGCTTGGTGAACCTCGGCCTCATTGAAAGGGATTATGCCGAGGCCGAGCTCGCAAATCACGGGTTAAGCCCGTATAACTCCGTGTCCGATGTGGACTTGGGTGAGGCTCTGCTTCACTGATTTGTCCTGTGGTCTCTTTCATTTTTACTGATGTATATCTTTTTTTTTTTTTTTTTTTTTTTTTTGTAGTGGATGCACAATCTATCCAGGCCGCTCTCCAGAATAGGAACAAGAGAAAGAGGCAGAAGTCCTCTGTTTCGGTGGCGGAGAAGGTGACGTCGGCGACGTCGTCCGAACGGACTGCCGACCTTGGTAGGTCGGTGTCCGTGAGTTCGCAGTTGGAAGTTCATGTCCGAAGCTCTTCTTCGCTGCAGTTGGTGGACTAACAATCTCGACGAACTCTGCTTTCGTTGGATGACGAAGTGACAATCGTCGGGAGTGGCCCAACCTCGGGCCAAGGACATGCACGGGAAATGTCGTTTCCCGAGGTAAGCGTAAAACTGTAAGTACTTGTATATGGGGATTGTAACCTCTAATAAAATTGTCCTTTGGTTTTTTTGGGTTTTAGGAAGCCTAGGCGGCTTTGGATGGGCTGCAGGGCTTGGCTAACTTCATCAGGAGTGGAGTTGCCAAGTTCCAGACAAAGGCTGCCGAAGTTATGGCGGTAGAGGATCGGCTAATGGCCAAGATCTCGGCCGCCGAGGTCGTGGCGCAGGCAGCAGCGGAGAGGGAGGCGGCGGCTTCGGCTGCCGCCGAAGAGGCTAAGAAAAAGAATGCCGAGCTGGAGGCTGAGGTGGGTCGCCTGAAGGCCGAAATTGCCGGGATGGTGGCTGGTCAGGGAGGCGTGTTCCGAGCTGTGGTGGAACGTGTCTTCCGGTCGCAGCACTTTTCCCGGATGGCCGTTCAGTTGGCAGGTGCCCTGAGCACCCCGATCGTCTCCGCAGTGCTCGACGACATCGCTGCCGACATCCCAGACTTGGACAAAACCAAGTACGGGTATGCTATTGCGACGGAGGAAGAGACACTGCAGGACTTTGCCGGGGTGCTTTTGGAGCACAGTTCCGCCATTCCGGTGGTCGAGCAGCTCGCCGCGCAGAGGAGCCCGCTCAGCGAAGGGGCTATTCGGCGATGTCCCGTTGACATGATACGAACTCCTGGAGACGGTCATTGCCGACCTACTGAAGAGGCCGGTTACAAAGACCACCGAGGAGCCTGCTCGCGACAACCCCGAGGAGCCTGAGGTCGAACCAGAGGTCGGCCTAGAAGGAGAAAATTGTGATGGAGTCAATTGACACTTTTCACGATTTTTGGCTTCTTTCCCTCTCTGTTTTTTTTTTTTTTTTTTGTAGCCTTGTACTTCGTCACCATAAGGGTGGCGTTTCATTTGCCGTGTTCGGCTATAAATAAAAAAGGCTCTCTGTTAAACCTTGCTTGTATTTATTCTGTAGCCTGCCCCTGAGTTTTACGATGTTTCCCACCTTGTTAAAGAAATATCCGAGCTTCGCCGAGCTATAGAAGTAGCTGAGCTCGATGCTTCGGGCTGGAAGAAGCGAGCTGATAACATCGAGATCGAGGCCGAGGTGAAACTTCGGGCCGCTCAGGAAAAACTTGATGAGATGCATGCCAGATATATGGAACTTGAAGACCGGTACCAACGAGCTCGGGACGACATCAAGACTTGCAAAGAGATCGTCGAGGAGCATATGGAGTACGAGACCATAATTCACCGAGCTGGGGGATCCACGCTTTCCGAGACTTACGATAAGGTCAAGGAGCTCCAGGCCCGATGCCAAAGCTTCAGGGAGCAATATGGGAATGAATCCTGGCAGGTTAGGGGTGAGTTTGAAGAGCTCATTCGTGTGGCGAGCATTTATGAGACAGTCCTTGATCGCTTTCCGAAGTTGAAGCGACGTCTGTCTTTAGAGGCTGGATCTGCGACTTCAATTTCCTCCGATCTGGATCCGAGGTTGCTCGACCGTACTTCTAGAGAATTTTTGGAAGGTGAATCTTCGAGGTCTGCTGACCCGGACCCGAAGATTGTGACACGTCATTCTCAAGAAATTTATAGTCAAGAGCGGTGATCGGCGTCTGGACGGGGTCGGGGTCGGGCGAGCCAGAATGTCCGAGGTAGAGGCCGAAGTTCGGCTTCTGGATGAGGTCGGGGCAGGTTTAGTATAGACGATGTTTTGAACTTTAATTCCGGCAGGGATTTTGCTAGAGATTGGCTTAGATTTAGTAAGCCAAAGCCTCCGGGTTCCTCGTCTTCTTAATGTAACAATTGTACATTTATTTCCATTCAAATAAAACAGAAATTTTTGCATTTGTGTTTAAGCTTTCTATCCTTGTCTTTAACCGAGGCAGGTTCCCTTGTTTTCAACGAAGGCAGCTTTCTCATAGTCACTTCGTCTTGTGATGGAGTTTGGGCTTTCGGTCGACCACTTCGTCCAGAGATGAAGTTTTGGCTTTCAGTTAGCCACTTCGTCTAACGATGAAGTTTAGGCTTTCAGTTAGCCACTTCGTCCGAAGACGAAGTTTAGGCTTTTTAGGTAGCCACTTCGTCTAACGACGAAGTTTAGGCTTTTAGGTAGCCACTTCGAGTTAGCTTACTTAAGACGAAGTTTTGGCTTTTGGTTCCTTATTTGTCGAATTTATCGATAGGGGTGGTCCCCTTACGCGCGTTTAGGTGTTACTCCGAGGCAGAGTTTATTTGCGTATCCTCGTCAAGATTTTAAAATCGAGATACTTAATATAAACGAGAGAGAGAGATGTGCAAAATGCATGCAAATTATTTAAACGAGTAAGTGAAAGCTAAAAAAATTTTAATTGAACGAAGTCAAAATAAGACAAAATTTACCAGGACAACTCGATTCCTACGACCTAAATGAACTTTGGACATCACCCTTTAACTTCGGCGTAGACCTTCCAACAGTCTTGTGGTGGTGGCTTCGGCGCCTCAGCCTTTAATTTATCCTTAGTGGGTTCAACGGATTGTTGTGCGTCCGTGAACTTGGCTTCCACTAAGAAATCAGTCAAAGATTGCCCTTTAATGGCTTGGCGAGGTACAAAGGAAATCGTGTGCTCGCCGAGTTCTACAGCCCATTTAGCGATTCGCCCGGACGCTTCTGGTTTTGTAAGCACTTGCCGAAGTGGGAGGTCGGTCAGCACTTGTATCGGATGTGCGTGGAAGTACGGTCGGAGTCTCCTTGCCGCATTCACCAATGCAAGTGCGACCTTTTCCAGAGGTTGATACCTCGTCTCCGGTCCTTTTAGGGCTCGGCTTATGAAATAGACGGGTAGCTGATGACGTTTTTCTTCTCGTACCAGGACTGCACTGATTGCCTCGTCCGAAGCGGCGAGGTATAGGGAGAGGTCCTCGCCCTCTTTTGGTATAAATAATGTGGGGATATTTGCGAGGTACGTCTTTAAGCCATCGAAAGCTCCCCTGTGCTCATCGTTCCATTCAAAGTTTGGCGCCTTCTTTAGTATTTTGAAGAATGGGAGTTATTTTTCGGCGGCCTTGGATAGGAAACGACTTAGGGCGGCTAGGCAGCCCGTCAGTCTGTGCACGTCATGAATTGACTTCGGCGCTCGCATTTCTTGGATAGCTCGGACTTTTGATGGGTTAGCTTTTAACCCTTCGCGTGAAACCCAACACCCTAGAAATTTTCCAGACCGGACCATGAAAGTACACTTTTCTGGGTTTAATTTTAGGTTCACTTTACGAAGTAGGCTAAAAACAACTTTAAGGTCGTTTACACAAGTGGCGATTTCCTTGCTTTTTACGACTATATCATCTACATACACTTCGACAATACTACCGATGTGGTCTTCCAAAATCTTGTCGACCATCCTTTGGTATGTAGCTCCAGCATTTTTCAGCCCGAAGGGCATCTTTTTGTATGCGTAGAAGCCGAAGTCTGTGACGAAAGCGGTCTTCGGAGCGTCCTCTTCATTCATGAGGACTTGGTGGTACCCCTTGTACAGGTCTAAGAAGCTGAACGCCTTGTGGCCAACAAGAGCTTCGACCTTCTTATCAATGTTGGGGAGGGGGTAGCAGTCTTTCGGGCAGTGTTTATTGAGGTCAGTGTAATCAATACACATCCGCCACCCGCCTCCTTGCTTCTTCACCATCACGGGGTTGGCCAACCAGGTCGGATATTTTACTTCGAATAAAATATCGGCCTTCTGCAGTTGGCGAACCTCGTCATGGATCACTTGATTCCTTTCAGCTGCGAAGGCTCGCTGCTTCTGCCGAACTGGTTTCACCTCAGGATCGATGTTGAGGTGATGAGTGATGACGCTTGGAGCCACCCCGGTCATGTCTAGCGGCGACCAAGCGAAGACATCTCTATACTCCCGAAGTAGCCGGATAAGTTGACTTCGGAGCTCGTTTTCGCCGATGAACCCTACTTTGACGACCTTGGCAGGGTCATCTTCATATAATGCGACGTCTTCTACTGGCTCGACGGATGGATGCGACGTCGGCTCTACCTCTTCGGGTTTCTGTAGTTGCTATGCTTGGGGGTGTTGATTCCTAACACCTCGGAGTGCGACCTGCATGCACTCCTTAGCCTGTTGCTGGTTTCCCCGAAGCGTGATCACTCATTTTCTAGACAGAATTTTAATTGTCAGGTGGTAGGCTGAGCAGATCGCCTTCGTTGCTATTAGCCAATCCCTTCCTGTGATGATGTTATAGGGGGAGCTGGCTTTTACGACGAAGAAGTGAATTATCTTCGTAGTGGACAACGGGCTCTTTCCAACTGTCACGGGCAGTGAAATTATGCCTTCCGTCGTCGTCGCTTGTTGCGTGAAGTTCTTTAGCGGCATGGGTGCTGGCCTTAGACGTGCTTCTTCAATATCGAGCTTATCGAAGCAGTCTTTAAAGAGCACACTCACAGAGGCCCCACTATCAATAAATATGCGGTGGACCAATTTGTTGGCCACTACGGCCTCGATTATGGTGGCATCTTGATGAGGTACCGCATGGGGAACTAGGTCGTTGCTAGAAAAGGTGACGACCTTATCCTTTTTGAACCATTTTTGGGTGGGTTCTTCCCGCTGTTGACTTCGGGCCTCGACTTTCAACGATGACCTCATCGTACCTTCGGGCAGTCCGGTGATGGCCGTGATGACTGCATCATATTGAGGCTGATCTTCATCCTCATCTTCGTTGTCGTGCTTTGGCCTTTTGTCGTTTTGGGGGGTACGGCATGGGGGACTGGGTCATCCCGGAAAAGGTGACGACCTCGTCCTTCTTGAACCTTTTCTGGGCAGGTTCTTCCCGCTGTTGACTTCGGGCCTCAGCTTTCAACGATGACTTCATCGCGCCTTCGGGCAGTCCAGTGATAGCGGTGATGACTGCATCATATTGAGGCTGGTCTTCATCCTCGTCCTCGTCATCGCGCTTTGGCCTCTTGTCGTGATGGGGGCGTAGTTGTTGCCTCCCTTATTTTTCTTTCTCTTGCCCTTCCCTTGAGGTCGGGCCTCTTTCTGGTTGCGACTTTAGTACAGTTTAAGGGTACCGTCGCGTACCATGTGTTCTATGTCCGAGGCGAGGTCCCTGCAGTCCTCAGTTTCATGACAGTAGTCATTATGGAGCTTGCAGTATTCTCATTGGATCGGCGTTTCGACCCACCTCGGGATAAGGGCGGTGGCTTCTCGAACAAGTTTGAGTGAAGCTCGTATATTTCAGCCCTGGACTTTGTCAGGGGTGTATACTGACTTCGGTCTTGGTTGGGTCGAGGTCCTAAGCGGCCCTCGAGAGGTCCTCGCTGTAACCTTTCGAGGGCACTTCGGCGACCTTGCCCAAGGTCGGCGCGCTCCTCTTTTTTCCTCTTATCGTTGTTTTCGGGCCGATCTGCTGCCCGCTTTTTCCGATCGGCCTCATCCGCCTCCGCGAATGCATCAGCAATCCTCCATAGCTGCATGGAGGTCGTTGGGCGTGCCTTTACAAGCTCTCTGAAGAGAGTTCCGGACTGAATGGCATTTTGGAATGCCGAGATAAGCACGTCGTCGGAGAGACGATCGACTTTAAGGCTTTCGTTATAAAAACGGGCCAGAAAATCACTGATCGTTTCTCCCCGCCCCTGCCTTAAGGTTAGGAGCTGGGCTGGACTGATTTTTGCCTCGGCTTTTTGAAAAAAGCGGCGTTCGAAAGCGTCAAGTAGGTCGGCATACGACCCTATGCTGCAATTAGGGAGGCTATCAAACCAACTCCTAGCGTTGTCCACTAGCAGCTCGGGGAAGACTTTACACATGTAAATATCTTCGGCCAATCCCTGGTTCATCATGTTGTATTGGAATCGGGATAGGAAGTTGTTGGGGTCTTGTGACCCGTTGTAAGGCGGGATAGGAGGCACTCTATACGTCGACGGGAGGGGGGGTATAGAGTATCTTATTAGTGAAGGGAGTCGAGATTCGACCGTACACGGTGAATCTTCCCTGGTAGGTGTTCCCTTCGTCACGCCGAGGTGGAATGGTGTTCTGACGAGGTGATGTTGATCCGCGCCGAGGTGAAGCGCGGTTGTTCCTACGGCGATTGTTTTGTCGCCTTTGGGGAAGTTCGGCCTCCCTGTCTCCAATGATCTGGAGACTTGGGGATTGCCTTTGTGACGGTTCGACTCCGTCTTCTCTGTTTTGACTTTGTTGTCGATGTTGACCGACGAACTTACGAAAGTCCCGCTCGTGGAGGTCCAGGTACGCCTTCAGTGCGTCTCCAAACTCGGGTAAGAGTTCGGCGGTGCCGCGTCGGCTGCCACCCTGATCGGGTCCATCGCTGCTAGCTGAATCTCCAGACGGAACATCTTCCAGGTGGCCTTCAGGAGTTCGGCGAATGGGCTGTTGGTCACATCGGATTTGGGAAGCAGTTTTCTGAGCTTGACTAACGTCACCCTCTTCCTCGTTGACTGGAATGTAAGGCGGATTGGTGAAGGGGTCAGCTTGCTTCTGTTTTGCTTTGGCGGCGGCGGCGGCAGTGGTGGCGGAGCGGATTGGTCTCACCATCGTATCTTTACTCAAAATGCTCTGATCGGTTTCACAAAATTCCAGTGTTTCCCACAGACGGCGCCAGTGATCGATCGTCGATTTTAGAGTGTTTTTGTGATAGTGAGATTTATAGAAAGCTAAAAACACAAGAATTTACGTGGTTCGATCTATGGGTAGATCTACGTCCACGGAGGAAAAAGAGAATCTTTATATTGAAGTCTTTTTAACTAGTAAGTACAGTGTCATCCCCCTTATCTTACAAGATAGCTCTATTTATAGAGATTGAGGTCACGGGTGATTCATGGATGCTGCTCTCGCATGTCCGTCCGTACTCTGACTATCGCGGGTGGTTGAGAAATCGTGGGGCAGTTGGATGATTTTGTTGACTCGTTATTGGGCTTCAATCTGGGTGGGCAGAGTTGATCTGGGCCTTTGGGCCACATCCTATCAATAAGACAAATGATGGAACGTACATATGGCATCGGAGATGAGCGACGTGTCATAAATTTTATTAACGAGTGACAATTAATAAGTATTAAGTCAGAAATACATTCGATGTCACATAGTATTTCTGATATTTTCAATCAAAGCATTTGCCATTTATATATTTTCGCTACAAACTACAAAGCCTTGAATTCATAAACTTGTAAATATCGATTTGAACTGAAGAATACTCTATTTCGGTGTCAAAAATAACATAACATAATAAGTAGTCGGCCTCAATTCAGCACCATCTCAATTCATGCTAGTAATATACATTCCACATGGAGATTAATAGCCCTATATTATTGAGATCGTAAGCAAATTATCTAAATTCTCGACAAACCCATTGAAATATTACAAATTAGATGGTAAATAAATAAAAGAGAAAAATAGAAATAATAGTAAGTAATTAGCAAACTGAAGCCATCATCATCCTCACAAATTCCTCATAGCTAACAAGCCCATCACCATCTAAATCAGCTTCTCTTATCATTTGCTCAGCTTCTTCATCACTTAATCTTTCTCCTAAATTTAGCATCACATTTCTCAACTGCAAATCCACACCAAATAAAATAATTATTAGAAAGTCAATCATTTGTACTTGTAATTTTCATATTTAATCAATAATTAATAGTATAAAAACAGATTATTTGTTATTTCACTTAAAATAAAAGCAATAGGCGTCACCATCCAAATCAACAAAATAGGTACTAGCATCATTTATCTTTTGTTCAAAGATTAAAAACAACTTCATCATTCCATATATAACCCATTAAAACTCTGTAGATTCGTTGAATCGTTTTTTTAGTACAAAAATAAATTTTCATTTATATTAATGAAAAAGAGTCAACGAATGCTTTTCATACAAACTGTATTATATTCATATTTCACCTATTTTTCTTTGAAAGGTTTACATTTCAACCCTTTAAATTCAATTCGTGTGTTGAAATAACGAATGACACATATATTCCCGTGGACAATTGCTGCGAGACAAAGAGAGTATTACTCCCTCCGTCCTATTTAAAGGCTTTTTCTATTGGGCCCATGATTTTAGGATAGTAAAAATAAAGATAAACAAAGATAAAGTGTAATGTTTAATATTTTAAGAGACAAAAAATAAAATACCCAAAAATACATTATAATATCAAATTTAGTTTTGAAATATAAAAAACACAAATTTTACCTATCTTTTGGTATCGGTGAACAATAATACCCCTACTTTTGAGCACATAGCCACTCTCTCCCCTTCCCTCTCTCCTAGGGCTGGTAAAGTAGCAGCCCAACCCGACCCGACCCGGCATGAAAAATTTAATCTTTTTTTTTTTTTTGAAATGTGCAATTACGCAGTACGTTTATGTTCATTTAGTACTGTTTACCCGGTAAGTAGTAAACGAATAATGTCTATTTGTAACTGCATTATGCAGTACGTTTATGTTCTTTTAATACTGTTTACCGGTAAGTGGTAAGTGGTACAAGATAATATCAAATTATAATTGATTACGCAGTACGTTTATATTCTTTTAGTACTGTTTACCAAGCGGGCCGGGGCAAAGCGGCCCGGGGCCGGACGAATCGGGCTGGGAAGTCGCTAGACGCTAGTAGGGCGGTGGGGTGGGGATTAGCGTCTAGACGGACTAGGCGGGAGTCTAGACGGCGCCTAGACGGGCTAGGCGGACTAGGCGGACTAGACGGCGGGCTACCTTCTAGCGTCTAGGCGGGGACTAGACGGAGCTAGGCGAGGATTTTTAGAACAGTGGCTGCTACTTTACCAGCCCTATGGGAGAGGGAAGGGTATTTTTTTCCTCCAAAGCAAAAATTGGGCTTTTTTTGTGTAAATTATATTCCAAAGCTAAAATTGATTTTGCAAAGTTAAATTGGGTAAAAAGGTATATCATCTCATATTTTAATGTATATTTTATTACTCCATCCGGCTCAAGATTCATGACCCCTTTCTTTTTGGCATTTTCGGCACGCATTTCATGTTTTTCGGTGATGAGTTTTAAAATGAATTTTTGATGTATTTTTCTTTTTACGGGATACTACGAGTGGTCATGAATCTTGAGCCGGAGGGAGTATTTTAAACTTAGAGTATCATAGATCCATAAAATATAATGATGTTTGATTTTAAACAAAAGGCTATATCAAAGCCTTTAATTTGCCATATAAATCGTAAAAGTCAAAGAACAAACAATCAAGTTATGACAATCTAAAATTTTAAATTTTAAATATTTTTAAAAAATAAATATTAAATTTGAATTATATTGAGATATACATGTAGAGAGGTGATGTAGAGAGGTGAATAGATGGTTGAATTTGGTAGATTAGATTAATAAGCTAGTATAATAAGCTCATATTATTTCCTTATTGGAAAATAGTCCATTATCAATGGGACGTCCTAATAAGAAAACGAACCAATTATAATCAGGACGGAAGGAGTATTTTTTTTTTTTTCCTTAAAATGTATGGCTCATACTCAGTCTAAGCACCTCAACTTTGACATGTTTGATTAAGACATCAATAACTAATTTCCCAATAACATAAATAACTTGAAAAAAAATATATGAAAAAAAAAAAGAAAAGAAAAGAAAAAGAAGTCAAGGCCACATGGAAAATACAGCAATTCAGTTCACCAACCTCAATGGCTGATATGAATCCATCTTGATCTCGATCGAAAACTTTGAAAGCTTCTTTTAATTCCTCTGCTACATTTTCCTATTAATTTTTATTCGTCAATTTAGTAATAATATCCAAATCAAATTCTTGATCGAATTCAATAATCTCTCTATTAAAAAAGAAAAGAAAAAGAAAAAAGAAAATAGTACCTTCATTTTTCTTGCCATAATACTCAAAAACTCTTGAAAATCCACAGTTCCATCACCATCTGCATCAACCTCATTCATCATTTCTTGAATTTCTTCTTTAGTTGGATGTTCATTCAGAGATTGAATCACTGTTGCTAATTCTTCCACTGTTATCATCCCTTCAAAATAAAATTATAAATAATTAAAATCCACATATTCCCATTCCAAATATATAATATTCCCATTTTAAAAATTAAAAAAAAAAATCCAATCTTTAAGTACGTATTAGCCACAGTCCCAGATCATCAAACATCCCAAAATTGAATAAAATCATAATAATAAAAACTAAAAAAGAATTAAATTAATATTGCTATAAACTCACCGTCAGAATCCTTGTCGATTAAGGAGAAGGCTTCTCGAAATTCAGCAATCTGTTCTTCAGTCAATGCATCAGCCATTTCTGAAGTGAATTGAAGTTCTCTTTCTTTTCTTTTTTTTTTCTTTTTTTTTTGTTAAGAAATTCAAAAAAAATGGAGAAGGGAAAATAATCTAAGAAAGTAGAGAGATCTCAGTTTGGAGAGTAGAATCGGGTGAAGTGAATTTCTATTTTCTGGCAACTTATTATGAAGAATAAAAAAATGGCACGCTTTTTAAAAATGTGTTGTGAAATGGTGGAAAAAGTCAGACTAAGAAAAAAAGTCGTACGTTCAACATTCAAGACTGAAGCTTCTTACAGAAATTTGGAATATGGGGCTTCCAAATTCAACCTTTGAATTGAATATAACTTTAATACACACCTCTTTTTTTCATCGAAAATTTAACTTTAACATAAACTATTACTCATTTTTTTTTAATTATCTTTTCTTGCAAAATAGACTTTAATTTACATGTTTTATCCATATTTCTTAATATTCTTAACAACGACAATGTATAGTGTTATTTATATTAATAAATAAATTTTAATAATTTGTTGCTGGGATGTTGGCTTTATTATTATTATTATTATTATTATTATTATATTATTATTATTATTATTATTATATAATAGTAATAGTTTTCTTGATAGTCCTATACTAGCCTGTTAGAACTAAATAAAACGTAGTAATATAAAGGGCAAAGAAGAGAGGTGCCTTCTATAAGAGGTTAGATGGACCCAAGAGTGTATATGACTTATTTAATAATGCAGTGTTGATTTTCTTGGAATTTTTTTTGCTTTTGACGAATTTGGGGAGAAGACTGTAATTTCATGATCTGACAAATTAAACTTAGTCAAAAATATTTTTGTGATGAGTATAAATTACTCCAATAGCTTATGTTTAGGCTTCAATGAGTTTTTCTCTTACAATGTCATGTTATTTGAATCTCACGGCCTTCTGGTGACAAATAAAAAGTTCAAACTGGGAGCTGCTCGAAAAACTGATTAAATAGAGTTATTTTTTTCAGCACGGAATTTAGAAAATATTTATTTCATCACCAAATGTAATAGTGTTTAATATTTTAATGTAAATTTTATTTTTCAAAACTAGAGCATAATCTATCTATAAAAAATATGTTGATGATGTATCTTAAAAGAAAGATTGTATCGACACCTTTGATTTGATATAAAAATTGTAAAAATCGGTGAACAAACAAACAAGTTTATCTTATATAAAAAATCTTAAATATAAATTATATTATGATACATGCAGAGATATGAGTTTATGAGGAGTTGGTAGATTAAACTAATTATTAGTTGGGGGATTTTAAACATAGCCTCCATTCCTCTCCATATAGCCCTCAAAATAAAATAATAATGAAATTAATTTTAAATGTACAAACATGCCCTTATATAGCCCCTCACATTAATTCATGTCAAAATATATAGCCCCAACATCAAATTCTTAACAGAACATAATTAAGATTACTATCCCGTCGCCATTTCTCTCCTATTGAAGGTGATTAAGGATCATTGGAGAAATAATGGTTGTGATTATTGCAGTTTGGTGCAAATTGATAATCTTATTTTGGTTCAACTTTTCTTCACCTATTTTTTTGGTGGCAGTTCTATTGAACTGTAAATCTTTCAACTTGTAGATGGGATGCCAGTACAGATCCTTTCTAATTTGACAGTTTATTACTTACTTCAAATTTGATCTAATTTTCTTTAACTTGCTTGATGGGAATTTGTTCTTTTTCTTGCTATATAATGTGACAACAATCTTTTGTCAAGCATCGATATTGATATTCAGTCTCCCGAAATTATATTGGATTTTCAATATCAGGCTAGGATTGTATCTACATAACTTTACCTTCATTTATGTAGACCTCCTTTCCAGAAAGAAAACGCTTCACATCAGTGAAGAATACAAATCAAATTCAAACATATGATTAATGGGGTCTTTTCAAATCAACATCATGGATTGACAGTTGAAACTTTTTTATTTTTCTTTTAAGTGTTTTTCCATCTTTATCGGTGTTGTATCAGAACCTCCATGTTGAAGCTTACATTAAACTAGTTCCCGTCATGATTCCTTATGAGAATATAAGTTAGTTTTGCACGAAGGTTATGAGAAAGTAATTTTAATTATTTTCTATTAGGAATTTAATGTGGGGGCTATATACGGGCCTAATCGTCTATTTAAAATTAATTTTATTTTTTTATTTTATTTTGGGGCTATATGGAGAGAAATGAGGGCTAAGTTTAAAGAGTAATGATTCCTACCCACGGATATGCAGGTGAGCAGTATTATATTTAAGGAAAAAATTAATTAGTATACCTTATAAAAATAAATCCTACCAAAAAAAACTAAACCCTAACAAAAAACAAACTAAACCCCAAAAGGAAAAATCATTGACGTGGCACTGCCGCATCAGCCGTGGGCATATTAAGCGTGCCCACGGTGGGTAGGGGATCATTTCTCAAGTTTAAAATCCCCTAGTTAGTTTAAATAAGATAATTGAGCCCTATTTTTTTTGGGAAATGAATCTCTATCAACGCACAACCCAAAATTAAAAAATCTCTATATATTATCAAAGGTTTAACAAGGTTTGGTTAAGCCAGTGTTTTTTTTGATTGGATATTTATTGACTTAAAACATTAATACTTTAATAATTTTAAGAACTTTTTAGTATACAGTAAAACCTCTATAAATTAATGAGATAATACACCTTTTTGCCCACTTTCACATTGTAAAATCAATTTTTGCTTTGAAATATAATTTAATCAAATTTTACCTATATTTTAGTTTGGAGGACAAAAATGCCCCTCCTTCCCCCTTAGGGTTGGTAGTAGCCTAGCCCAGCCCATCCCGGCCCGACCCAGCCGGCCCGGCCCGTCGGCCCGACCTGCCCGGTAAACATTACTAACTGAATATAAACGTACTGCGTAATCAGTTACAATTTAATATTATCCATTTACCACTTACCACTTACCGGTAAATAGTACTCGTAGAATATAAAACGTATTGCGTAATACAGTTACACATAGACATTATTGTTTACCACTTACCGGGTAAACAATACTAAATGATAAAAAAAACGTATGGTGTACTTGCACATTTCAGGAAAAAAAAAATGGAAACTTTTTTGGGCCGGGCCGGGCTGATCGGGCCGGGTCAGGCCGGGTTTCGGGTCGGGCTGCGGGGTCGGGTCAGGCTGGGCTGGGCCTGGGCTGGGTTGGGTTG
>CM038121.1:6009754-6185352 GCA_001642375.2 Mentha longifolia | reverse complement strand
GAGCCTACAACAATACTTCTCATATTTTGAGTTAGTTCGCATCCCGAGGGGGCAGAATAGCCGAGTAGATGCCCTAAGCAAATTAGCGTCGTCATCCACAAGCCCTCCAGTGGAAGAAGTCAAACACTGAAGTATTGACAAAGCTGAGGCCAACCTAGTAACTGACGACGAGCCTAACTGGATGACCCCCCTTCGAAATTACTTGAAGAAGGGCGAAGCACCTAGCGATAAGCTCAAAGCTAGGAAAATCTTGAGCAAGTCTCCAAAATACGTTCTTGAACAGGGAGTCCTTTACAGAAGATCATACTAACCAAGCAGATTACGCACTGCGAGAAGTACACGAAGGGTCATGTGGGAGCCATATCGGAGCTAGGGCACTATCAAAGAAAGTCATGCGGTGGGGATACTATTGGCCTACGATGTTCCAGGATGCAGTGGACCTCGTCAAGAAGTGTCCAAAATGCCAAATCCATGGGACCGTGCCGAGGTTACCTCAGACCGACCTCACCAGCATGCAAAGCCCGTGGCCGTTCATGCAATGGGGGGATAGACATCATCGTTCCACTAGACAAAGCTCCCGGCCAATTCCAATTTCTCATCATAGCCATCGACTACTTCACCAAATGGGTGGAAGCCAAACCCTTGGCAAAAATCACTAGCAATGACGCCCTCAACTTCATCTGGAAGAACATAGTATGCCGCTTCGGCATACCCTATATCCTCGTCTCGGACAATAGGACGCAGTTCATAGACAAAATGTTTAGGGAATGGTGTGAAGAACTTCATATTCAGCAAAAGTTCACCTCGGTAGCCCATCCTCAAGCAAACGGCTAGACCGAAGTCATCAACCGGACGATCGTCAAGGGACTCAAAGCTCGCCTTGATAAAGTCAAAGGAGACTGGGTAGCGAACTTACCCCAAGTTTTATGGTCATACCGCACAACTTTCCGAACCTCAAATGGAGAAACACCCTACGGTTTGGTGTATGGAACCGAAGCAGTGATCCCGGTAGAGATCGGCCTGCCGAGCCCTCGCACTATCAATTTTTCAGCTGAAGACAATGAAGAAAATCTCCGAACCGGCCTAGACCTGGTGGAAGAAAAGTGAGAGCTCGCCTACATAAGGGAAGCCAAGTTCAAGCAACAAGTAGCTCGGTATTATAACCAGAGAGTTAAATATCAATAGTTCCAAGTAGGCGACCTCGTTCTTCGAAATAACGAAGTCAGCAAGGCAGCAAGGCCTGGCAAGCTAGAAGCCACATGGAAATGACCTTACCGAGTTGAAGAAGTCCTCGGCGAAGGGTCATACAAGCTCGCCCAGTTATCCGGTGAGCCAATACCCCGTGCATGGCACATTACTCATTTAAAGAGATACTTTGCATAAGTGGCCGAGAGTAATGTTCGAGTCCATCTAGTTCATTTAGGTCTTGTACTATACTTTTTACTGGTGTTGAAAGTCAGGTCGTCTTTTTATCTTGTCCTTTTCAAACTTCAGTTTTTCTATTAATAAAGTGTTTATTTATTGTTTTGCCTTTAATTGTTTGGTCTTGCATATTTCATCTTGCACATCTCTCTCTTCTACTTATGCATATAATCTCGCCCTTCTAATTAAATACCCTTACGAGGATGACATAATACCCTTTCGAGGATGAATGAAACCTAAATTGGGGTAAACTATAAACGCGCGTAAGGGGACCACCCCTATCGATACTTATCGACAAATAAGGAACCCATACCCTCATTTCATATGAGGACGAACTACCTTCATTTAACGAGGATGACCCTTCATTTATACGAGGATGAACTATCTCTACATTCGTTTTATTACGAGGATGCTCTGTTTTAGACGAGGATGAACTACCTTCGTCTTAATATGAGGACGAACTATGTAATTATACTGAAGTTAATTTTGAGGAAATTTGTTACTCTTACAAGGACTCGCACACAAATAAAATTTCCATTTTATTTCATTAAAGAAGAAGTACAATTACATACATCAAGACGGAGAGCTCTGAGGCTTAGGCTTACTAAAATTAAGACAATCTCTAGCAAAGTCTCTATCGGTATTCAAATTCAAAATATCATCTATATTCAGCCTACCTCTACCTCTACTTCATCCTACTGTTACTCCTCTACCTCGGGCCCGACCAGTCTGAGCCCCTCGTCCTCGTACAACCGCCAGCTCCCACTCTCGATCTAAGAATTCCCGAGGATGACGATCGACGATCCTCGAGCTGGAGCCGGGATCGGACGAACTTGAAGGCCCGGCCTCTTCAGAAACAAGTCGAGCCAACTTCGTACGACGAGCTAGGGTTATCTTGTATACCCCGGCTACTCGCTTCAGCTCATCCACTTGCTCCTGAAGCTCCCAGGAACCAGCTCCATATTGTTTCTTGTAGCTTTTGCATCGAGCCAGGAGCTCTTTCACCCTGTCTTCCACTTCGGAAATAGTGAGCCCGCCAGCTCAGCTGATAATCGCCTCGTATTCAGTGTGTTCTTCGAGGACCCTGCTCGGTGTCTTCTTGGCAGATCTCCAGTCTCTCTTTCTGCTCGAGAAACCGAGCTTGAAGCTCGTCGAACTTCTCTTGTGCAGTGATCAGCTTAACCTCGGCCTCTGATGGAACTGCTGCTTGAAAGCATTCTTTTTTCCCACTAGGTCTTCGAATTAGATGTGATAATTTAAATGCAACTAAATCATATAATCGAGTTTAGAACATTATACCTCAGATCTGTGCTGATAGAGTAATCTACAGGTCTAGATTACTGAGGTGTGATCCCTTTCCTCAAAGTTCTTTGACTGTGTGGGCGTCTAGGAACTTTGGAACCGGAACTCTCCCTCTGTAGAATGGCGTCTCTACCTCTGCTTCAGCTTAGGTTTTGAGAATCTCCTTCTCCTTATTAATAATGAGGAGGAGGCGCCACTTTCCTTGTCCACTAAGTCACGGGCTTTAATTTAATTAAAGCCCGGTTTAGTTAATAATTACTGGAACAAATTCTAATTAAATATAATTAGAATTAATCCTAATTATTATAAGGAAAATAATATATAATTATTAAATTAATTATCTAAATCCTTAATTAAAAATAAATCTTAATTAATTAGATATCAATTTATTCCATAATTATATAATTAACCAGAGTGCAATTATTGAGATCAAATGGACACCAGAAGAGAAAAACTGGCGTCCCCTACACTACAGTAGGTGCCATATTATTGGGCTCAGACCCATAATGCCTCTTTTCAGTCCAAAACTGATATCCCTCAATAATACCTTGAATTCCTTCCCTGAAGAGCTCTTGGGCCACCCTAGAGATCTATGTACCGGACAGAGTTTAGCCTTACCTAATGAAATAACCATGATCAACCCAGAATATTTATGTCATTAGAGCTGTGACGCATTCCACTAAAGAATCACAATTGAATCACTGCTCTGTCCCAATTTGTAGATTGGGGCTGATACTTTATTTAGAGCTATCCCCGTGTTTAATGACTCCGATATCCATTAATTAATTAGAGCTCCTCTGAATGCTCATAATTAATTAATATCTTATTTTCCTCAAGTAGTACCCGTTCACCCCTTATTATTATACCTGAACTTAATCAACATGCATGACTTGGTATAATAAACCTTGTGAACTCCCTGAGGGGATATCTCTCAACCTGATGCGGACACGGTATCTCGATATAACTAATTAGACATACTATGTGCCCTCATGTTACTCAAGATGCAAGTCATCAGGGATGTTGCGATAGACCCTTAGCTATACAAGTCAAAGTAACAGTGAACAACACATATATCTCTAATAGCATATTGAGATTAAGATCATTTCTCTAAATCCTGAGATCTCTAGTTCTTCATCTATTGCTAGGGTCAGTATCAGAAGAACCTTATCTCACTCGATCCTGTCAATACATTCCACCGTACCAACATAACTAGCGACTGAGACCCGCCACTACCGTTATGTTGTAGTTAAACCGATAGTTTTCCCAAGCTATCTCGACTGTGACACTGTTTATATCTCATAATTATTATCGAACGCTGCGTGATCTCCCTGACACCCGAGCCGTCCACGTGTTCTAAGACATGAGATATAGGGCTTATTCTTATTAATATATTTATTCAGATATGTGATTGTTACCAGTGGAATACATGTTGTATATACTAAAACACGTTTTTGCTTTAGCTATACACAACAACCCCAACAGCCTCATCCTGGACATGGCCAATTTTGCCTTTCAGGTGGAGGACTTCGACCTCTTTTGCCTTGAGGGCACGAGTTAATTGATGGATTTGTTCTACCCAAGGAGATACATCAAAAAGCTCAGGAGACGACTACATAGGCGAAAGAAATTTTCAATAAAATTGGAAATTTTATTGAGGCCATTACGGCATAAGTAAAAGGCGACACCCTAGTGATGCCGTAGTACATATGGCCTACAAAAAAAAAAAAAAGTTGAAGGGGATCAACTGACCCTTTCAAGATCCTCATCTTCTTGCCGAGACCCCTCCATCTTGACCTCGGCTTCGGTTTCGGCATTCCTCAGCTCGCCGTCAGCCTGTCCCACTGGTTCTCCGCCTCGGCCTCTGACTTCGTCAGTTAAGCTTGCGATCATAGCCTTAAGTTTCAGATCTTTATCAATTGGACAAGACCGGATGGAATCGGCGGTAAGGACCGAGGACACCGAACTGAGCTTCTTCAAAATAGGGAAGTCCGCCATGAACTCCGACAACACCTCCGCATACGAGCGAAGCAAACTATCCGACGACATCACTTCATACCCGTACTTGGGCTTATCCAAGTCGGGGTAATCCTTAGCGATCTCGTCAATGACATCCGCCGTCACGATGGTGTTCAAAATGGCCGCCAGTTCAGTCACCAGTTTGGAGAACTTCCCCGACAGAAAAAGTCTCTCGGCGAAGGCGCGGAGTATCTCCCCCTGGGAGGATGCTACCTCGGCCTTAATGGAGGCCGCCTTCGCCTTCTCCACTTCGGCCTTCAGAGAGGCCACCTCAGCTTTAGCCGCTTCAGCCGCTGCCAGCACTGCGGCCTCTCTACTCTCAGCTTCCTTGGCCATCGCCTCGGCCGTGGCCACCTTATGCACCAAGTCATCTTTGGCCGACTTCAACTCCCAAGTCAATTTCCAGTACTCGGTTGCCAAGTCGGCGACTGCCAATTCGGCCCGCTGCGATGATGAAGATCAACATTAAATAAAGCGGTAGAAATGTTAAGGTACTCAAAGGATAGAGCGTATTACCTCGGCAAAAGACCTCGGGCGGTCTGACACTTGGTTAGATAACTGACCATGGACAAGTGCCCCCTCCTCTTCCTCGACGATGACCACTCGAGGCTCAACACGAGGTTCCTTGTTCCGATACGGGGCAAGATGAAGTGGAGGTGAGCTCAACCGAGGAGAACTGGCAGGAGGGGATTGTCCCACCTCCAGTGTCTCTGAGGATGTCACGACCGCACTTTGCTAATCGATAGCTAAGTTCGGTAAATTCGTGACTATAAAATATGAATCTGAAATAGTGGGTAAATGATGAACATTTCTTGAATCAACTCTCAGGGCAATCTCATTTCTAGATAATCTGATACTTATAACTGATAAAGTAGGACAATTCTTGTCATGATTCTGACTCAGAACACATCTAAATCGAAAGGAACTTTAAGAACATCAGAGTGTACGCTACGGAAGTATGGCTATAAATACATGTATGAAGACATGTATTACCAAGAGTTATCAACAACTAAATCTTCGCTAAATTGACAAAAGCTCCGCCGGTCACTCCGCTTCAACCTGCACATTAAAAACAATGTACAGGGCTAAGTACAAATTGTACTCAGTGAACACATTGCCCAAAACTGATTTTATTGTCATCCATATACTGAGTGAAACATAAGGTTTTTCTTAAAAGTCTATGTTCACTAAAATCTCTTATTTCTCAAAAGTGACTGCAGTCAAATTTCTTTAGTAATCAACCATATCCGATCTATGGTGCCGAGGAGGTGGCCACCTCACTCGTCACCTGATCGATCGCCACACTAAGCGAGTCGACCGCTTGTGTACACTAGCCCAGATATAGCATCTCGCCATACAAGGACCCGAATTCGATTAAATAACAATTGGCATAGCCAATAACAGATAGGCATCATACAAAAACAAAATATTTTATGGCATGACAATCTTTAAAAGAGCTATATCAACTAATAAAACATGCTTTGTTTTAAGAGAAAGCCCACCTCCTTTACTCTGCTTACTGCTATTGAATTCTAGCTTCGCCTTGGCGACTGTTCCTTCTTCGTTCGACCTTGATGAAAGAATACAATAAGATTCTTAACTCGAACGATAAATGTTTATCGAATAATTCTAGTTCTATGTCTTTTCGATGATTACTCTAAATTCTTGGGTGACCTCGTCACTGCTATCTAAGCTCGAATTATTAATCAAGTTATACAAATAGCTTATTCGACTGTTTCTAAATAAATCGATTATTTGATTTATTTACTTAGAAATATTAATTAATTGAGACGCTTCCCAATAATTAATTCTATTTGTTTAGTTGATTAGCTCAATCAAAATAAATCTTGATTATTAACTCTTAGTTAATAAACTCATTTCTTGGTTAATAACTTATTTCTATAAGGTAAATCTTTTAAGCTCGTAAAATAATTCTCTCGTGAACTATTAATCTCTACAATTATTAATTGGGGGTAATATAATTTAATTAGTGATATCTAGAACCACATAATTAATTAGTGTTGGGTATTAAATTAATTAAACCAACAAAAGAATTAATTCGGCCCTTTGATTAAATGAATCGGCCCAGCTGAAAAATTGAGTCCGGTCCAATTGATTTCCGGCCCAGATCCTTGCGACCCAGCTGAATAAGCAAGCTCGACCCAACTCTGATTTCGGCCCATGCCTTGCTGGCCCGAATATGCGGCCCGTTTCAGTGGCCCGGCTCGCTACCCGGCCCAACTCACTTAATTAATAAAGAATGAACACCTAAGCCCCCCCTTTCTTCTTCAATTGACCGACAACCCTCTCTCTCTCTCTAACATCGATCTACTCTTCTCCCTCTCTGCGCCGATCCTTTGGTCTTTTGTTCTACCTCCGTCGTTTTTCCTCTCCCAACACGCCGGCGGTGAAGCCGCCGGTTGCAGTCTCGCTATTGTCTACTCTCCCTCTCCTCTCGTTCTATTTTCCCCAAATCACGTTGTGTCTTCGTCATTGTCTCTGGTGGTCGACGGTGGGGCTTCCATCATGTGCAGCGCCCGCCGCTGAGCTCACCATGGATGCTGTGCCACGACGGCGTCGCTGTTATAGCCGGAGCACAGCCGAGCTCTGCCCGTCTTCGACGAGGCAGCTCTGGCGGCTTCGGCTTCTTCCGGCTCTCTCTCTATATATTTTAATACTTCTATTTATTTAACATAATATTAATTTCCAAAATCTTGTTTGTTTAATTACTGACTCTCACTCTCCTCTATTTTGCAGGTTCCGGTGCGGCAAGATGGAGGTGCACTGCTGTCTTCGGGTTCCGGTGAACGATGATGAATCGTCGCCGCTGCTTGCTGCTGCTCGCGGCTGCCTCTCTCTCGGTCCGACCAATGCTCTGTCGTCGGGGCTTCGAGCCTCGACGGAGGTTCGATCCTCCTCCCTTCTCTCGCTCTACTTCTAATTGCGTTTATATACATATATACATATATATCTCTAGCTGTGGTTTTAGTTAAAGAAATCAACTTCAGAATTCATGTTTCACTTCTTTGTTCTTCCTTTGATAAACTTAAGAGTTGAAGTAGTGTAGATTTAGTCTCATGCTTAGGACTAAAAGACTGATTGGTGTTTATTCAAGCTATAAAATAAGTGTTTTTCACTTAAAACTGGGGATCCATTTCTAGGCATGCTTTATCTATCATGACTGCATCTTATTATGCTTGTTATTCACAACCTTCTACTTGTGAAAAAGTAGTATACTTACTGGTTGGATTGGGTCGAGGGTTGAGTGAATGGTTGGTGCTGCAGCTTCTTCTCATTTCTTCTCTACAGCCGCAGCTTCCTCCTTCCTTGCTAGCCGCAGCTTCTCCTTGTTGCTGCAGCTGCTACAACCCTTTTTCTACTCTTACTTTCTTTTGTGCTCTCTGTTTTTCTTTTTCTTTTTTTTCAGATTTTGCTAAAGTATGAGATGGTGTAGTCTCGGCTGGCGTAAGGGGTATATATAATAGTGAGTAGCCCTTGTATTTACCCTCTTAGGTATTGCTATGGTAGGTCTTGCTATAATTAATTCTCTGCATAAAATCCCCTCAAATCTTCTCTTTTTTTGCAGGTTTCGACTGCTCAAGAATGATGTTGTACTGTGGCTGATTTTATGAGGTAGATTTACTGTAGATGTGTTTCCTTTCCTTGAATTAGAGACATGTTTTTCCCCTTGCAATCTTTATGTATTTAATTCACAATAGCCTACCATTGTTGACTTGAAGAATTTTGTTTGTAATGTGTAACTTAACCTATTTATTCATTATGTTGAATAAATTATTCTCAATTGCTGCTTATGTTTTCGACTAATAAGACTTTATTAGCTATTGGGCTTGGTTAAACAAAAGACAAGCATTTATGTAATGGGCTTGGCCCATAGTCAATTTAGTTAATGGGCCTGGCCCAAAATAAAATATAAATTAATGATCACGATATTTGATAATCGAGGTACTTAATCGAATAATCGAATAAATCAATTGAGCGTCTAAATCGATTATTCATCGATAAACTAAGAATAGTATGAATTCAAGTTGCTACTCGATTCCATTTAAGAACTTTTATATTGGCCTCGACACCTATTTCATGTACACAATATGCTAATGACTTGGTCCAATTGAAGGTGGTTTGGCCTGTTAACAACGAACACTAATAGACTCTTAAATAATTTAATCGAGATGCTAGAATCGATTTAACTTGCTAAATTGTAATCAAAGCAATAATTAACTACTTAGTCAAAATATTTCAATCAAGTGGCTACTTGATTCTACTATAGAATTTCTTCTAGAGAACTTTATTATATAGAAGGGAAAGCCAATCACTAAAAGCGGATAATTTCCTTTATTCTCATAATTTAACTTCTATAATAGGTAGAAAAGTACGGGACGTTACAGAGGAGGCAGCAGATGTTGATTTCGAGGCCTCCAGAGTGGACCTCGACCTCCTCTTAGAAGTCTTTGAAAAGTTCACTGAAACAAGCGAAAAGGGTTAGAATACACGAAGACGCACAAGCCACAGAGCAGGGCCTCACCCTCCGCCGGATCCACCATCGAAGTGGGATCATAAGGGCTCAACCCCAGAAAGGCGAGCTCGGCTTCGCCATATTCCCCGGAAACAACGCCGATCTCTACTAAATTTTTCTCAAGGTCACCGAATTCCTTTTCGGTGCCTTGGTCCTCTAGCTTATCTGTTTTCCAGATAAATTGAGGACCTCTTCGGATCGGCAGAAGAAAAATGTCCTCTGCCAGTTCGAAATTTTTGACTTCATTTTAATTCGAAAACCACGGGAAGGGGAGAGATAAAACCACCCTGACGAACTAGGTTTCAGTTGGAAGAACCTAAGAATTAACTCTAAGGTAAGCGGACGACCGAAGCGACCAGCTTCGGCACTAAGATCAACTAGCTGCTTGAAGGAGTTCGGCATAATCTGCCCTAAGGGATGCCGAACTTCCGTAGCAGATCAACAAAAACCAAAGGAAAACGAAGATGAAGACCACAGTTCAAGTAGTCTTCGTAAACGGTACAAAATCCATCCGGAGGCGCATAAGCCCTATCCTCCGGACGGGGAGCGACAAGAAGCACAGAGTCAGGAAATAATTTTTTTTTCATAATTTTCCAAATTCTCGGAGCATCTAAAATTGACGGAAAATCATGAACTTTACCGGATTTTTCTATGGGAGGAAACCGGACGCTACGAATGCTAGGAACGGAGGAATCTACCGTAAAACAGTCGACATCTACGAAAGGTGATGGAATAAATGTCGCCGCCGGAGAACCCGGCGGTGAAACGGACTCATGGTCAAAATAACTTACCCTTGAAGAAGAGGCCATGGTCAAAATAACTTACCCTTGAAGAAAATGTGAAGGACTCCGACGGTGAACAAGCGGCGGCGGTGAAAATCTCAAGCGACGGAGAAAAAAAGAGCAGAAAATTGAAAGTTTTGAATTTTTGGAAAAAGTGAGGAACTAGCGTATTACAGAAGTTTTATTCAATTTCCACCTTTTCGCCTTCCCCCACGTCACATTCATGCCCTACTTTATCGGGAGTCCAACCGGCGCATTTATTAAAAAGTAACTCACATCCCGTGTTCGGCTTCGGCGAGACGATACGCATGCCACTTCGTCGAATTTATTTTTCGATGGGGCAAGGCATTTCTTCTTTACCCCGTCTTTTGATGGGACGGTGTGCATTTGACTTCGTCAAATTTATTTTTCGATGGGGCAAAGCACTTTTCTTTGACATCACTCCCAACTCAGATATTCCCCCTACCTATCCTCATTTCTACACCCTTTTTGAGGGAGGGGGGATGTGATAGGATATGACCCAACTACTAGGCCCAAGCATTTGACCCAATATAAATGGGCCCCGATATTAAGCTCGGCCTATGTAAGTTTGGCCCAAGCAAGGAAGACTTCTTGATCGACTACAACTCAGACTCCAATAGAGTGTAGAAGACTCGGATATCTACTATGAAGATGGAGATAAGCCCAAAGAGTCCTTATAGGAATAGACTTTGTATTGGAATCAAGCTCCATATGAGCATCTATAAATAGTGGCTTAGAATAGAATGAGACAGGAGAACAATCTTGTAGCCAATACTCATACTAGCAATAATATCCATACTCTTTCAGCCCCGTGGACGTAGATCTATTCCGATAGATTGAACCACGTAATTCCTTTGTGTTCCTTTTACTTTCATGTTCATTTATTCCTTATTGGCGTTCATTAATTACCTACGAAAATAAGATCGATCATTAACATTTTAGACAAGAATAAGAATTATCAATGATATTCTTACGAGGTGAATATTTGCTTAATCTTCTTTTGTTTTACAATTTAATGACCCGTCTAATTTTATAAGAAATGTCAAATTAGAATGAATGTAAATCCTTTTAATTTAATATAAAATGAATTCAAACCCTTCTAGCACGTATTTGACCAGGTTCCAAGATTCATAATTTCTCCAATACCAATGTGTAAATAATTTAAACTTTTTTGTCTTAATTATTTTTGTATTTTTAATTGATTCTTACCTTGATTGTTGATATGTGCAAGTTTCATTTTTCTTTGTAATAAATTACAAAAGGAACATGTTCACATTTCTCAAAATCTATACTTTTATAAATTAAACTAATACTTTTCATAACTAAAGAAAAAAAATTATCGGCCGTGCATCGCGCGGGACACAATTCTAGTTGATATTACAACATGTATAAGCAGAAGCTATGACTACGACATTCATTTGAATGTTAAATTTATGTTTCTTATATTTCTTTTTGTATGTATAATTAAACTAATATTTTTTATATAAAATATTTATAATTTATTTCTCAGCTATGCAGGGTATAATAATAATAATAATAATAATAATAATTGATTTCCATGCACGAGATAACAATAACATAGTTCTCTTGTCGTCAAAATAAAACTTGTACACTCTATAGTTAATGCATAAATGAAACTGACATGTAATAGTAGTAAGATTAATATATAATTTTCTTTTTTCATATAATTGACTGAAATTTTAAAAGTTGCGTTACGGAGTTTTGGACATTAATCTTCTACCGCTATACTAACAAACTCAGACTAGTGAGATTAATACCTAAAAAGCCAAGGTTTAGGATTTGAATTTTCCGTCGCCCGAATTTTAAATTTCTTACTACACTGTTTCCAAAAAAAAAAAAAAAAACGACATCTATATATATATAATAGCAAAATAAAGGGTCGATCAACCACGAATTTTCTTGATTATGTTGCTAAATTCTCATAATTTTGCCTAATCAATCAATATTTTAAATCTAATTAATATATATCTTCAAAGAATTTCAATATATATATTATATATATATATATATATATATATATTATATATAGGTAATATACATATGAAAACTAATTATTACGTGAAAACTGCAACCCATGCATTTTATGCATAAAATGATGCATTTTTGTGCATAAAATGTTACATAATAAAATATATTATTTTATATGATTTTATATTATTTTTATACATCTTGTTGGTCCCGAAAGAACTAACACACGTAGAGGGGGGGGGGTGAATACGTGTGTTGAGAAGTGTTTAACTTCTCTTGCGTTTTTCAGCCTTTTATCGAGTAGACACTTCGAATGCTTAGTGAAGCTTTCGAAGCTTCTCGCTCGTGTGAGTATTGTGCGGAATGTGATGAGACTTCAGTTTTTCTTGCAATTAATATCAGTTTGTTATTTAAAGCGCGCGTGTGTGTATGTAAATAATTAAAGCGATAAATAACTTATAGTAAGGAGACAAACGAATTATAGTGGTTCGGAGCACTTCTCCTACATCCACTCTATCCTCGACGGGATGAATACCTTCACTCGGTACTTCTTGTTTTATACTTCCAAAGGGAAGTGATTCAAGGCTAGTAACAAACTTGCACTTGAATCATCAGAGATTTTACTGGCTCTCAAAAAACCTTACAACAACACACTCTTTCACAAAAAGCTCGGCAACCTTACAACTCAATCTATTCTCTCTACAATTGGGTTTTGGGGTTTTTAATTTTCGTAAGTATGAGGATCCTTTCCAATGAAATCACAAGTAGAGGGATAAAGATTCTCAAGAGTCTAGGCTATGGATATAAGAGATTGTACCTAGAAAGTGAGGTAGTTGCAATACTTAAGAATCGAGTTCTTAAGGACACACTAAAGAAAAGTACTTTGAAAGAACTAAGGACTTGAAAGAAATTTGCTTGAGTTCTTGCAAATGTAAATGCTTGAATCGTTTGTACGTGTGTTATTTAATGTGTGTGCAACTCTTTCTATTTATAGCAAGGAACCCTACTTCCCATTGAGGGAGAAGAGGGTTGCTTAGTTTTTTAATCTTCGGATTCGGACAAGTCGGGGTGTCAGTCTCTTTTTAGCTTTGTCAGAACTAGGAGGGATGTCTGTCGCACCTAGAGGTATGGCGACTTTCACCTACCTTGACTTTCCAGACTGTAGCCGTATCCATTGTGCAATAGTGTGATGACACGTAAGCTTTGTTTGGTGAGGTGTCAGTCATCCAAAAGTTTAAAATTCAAACTTAGATTCTGTGAGTCAAACCTGTCATACTTGCACTGATTGACGCTTTGAGTATAGTTCTGTATCAGAGGCGCTTTGAGTGAACTGACTTGAGTGCGCTTCGCCTTCACAGAACGGAAGCTCGCCCTAAGCATCTATATCTGAAGTGTCCCCATGACGCTTTGTCTGGATTTTACTGTTACGCTTTCACTGCTGGAGCCGCTTCGCTTACTAACGCTTCGCGAGCTTTGACTGCTTCCATTCTCAACGCTTCTTAGACTAAAATAAAGCTTCCTAACAAGTAAGCTTTGCTAATAAAAACTTGTCTAGATTCATCAAGAATAGCAAGGGAGATATTCTACTTAGGGTTTCGGAATCGAATCAAAACAAATTGTTTATTTAACTTGATTCAAGTTCCCCCTTAACATTATATCCCAACAATTTCCCCCTTTTTGATGATGCCAAAACATGACGTCAAGTGCTTACACAAATCTAGATAATTCTAGGCTAAGTATAAGAATAGCAGGTTAGGCAAACACACAATAGTAATGCAGTTATAGCAGTTAATCTGAGAGCGTAAACAAAGTAAAGACAATGAGAGATTGTCCTAAGATGGTAAGGGATTTCATTGTATTAGTGAGATAAGGAATTGTTACCAATACAATGAGATCTATTTGAAGCGTTTTCGAGGGACAGGAGGGATCATGCCATAGGCATTGTAGACTCTATCCTTGATGGTAGCTAGAGAGCAGTTAGGACGATCGTTATCTTCAAGCCATTGAGCACATTCATCGATCTCCTTTCTGACTGCTTCTTCATCAGGAATAGAGCCTCCAATGAGTGGAAGTTTGTAGCTTTCTTTCCTTGGCGGTTTGAGAGTCACTCCAACTGCTAACTCTAAAATTTTGTTGAAGAGAGAGGCTTTGTAGTGATCCATGTATGCAACAAAGTAGTCTATGGTGTATTCAGTGCGAAAGCCTTGCCAGTAGTAGAAGCGTTTGACGACGAACTTCACCTTGGCATCATTCCACTCCTCCTTGAGGTCAGCTGGAATAATCTCATCAACAAACTTGGCATTAGGAGCTTCATCCCTCAGCATCTTCCTATCAAATTCGTCCCTGGCAAACAGCTGCTTCCTGCACTTCTCGAAATTAGCTGTCCGCAGACCCTCGACAAAAGCTCTTTTTCCTTCAAGCGCTTCCATTTTCAAAAGATGAAGCGCTTTATCTGAGTCCGTCACCACCTGTTCATTGAAAACTTCATCCGAGCAATCCGACACTGCTTTATATTTTTTCATCACTTCCAGGCATTCCTTTTCAGCATCGTCGGTCAGAGTGTACTTCAACAGATACCTTCGGAGGTGGAAATTCTTTTTATGCAGCAAAATTACATTCAACTCCTCTTGGAATTCGCGTTGTGCTCCAGCCTCCTTGGTCATTGTAGCAGGAGTCAGTTTTAACTTCTTTTTGGGGTTGGTGTCAGATGGCACTTTGGTCTTAAGCTTCTCTTTTTGTGGTGCTGCTAACACTGTGCTTCCACCTTGTTGGAAGCGTCCTTAGTTGCCGTTGCAGGTTGACCACTTGGCGTCGCACTAGCCAGTCGCTTATCCCTTTTTGGCAGCATAAAAAATAGGGCGGGCGGGAGCGGACTGTACGTGGGCGCTTTGGTTACCGGCCCCTGGCAGAGTTATATTAGGCTGATCCGGCTTCAACAGGCCTTGTACCAGGAGAGCGCCAAGGATTTGGGCAGAAAGGATGGGAGCTGGAGAGCGCGCATTGGTCAGAATAATTAACTCTTCGAAGCTTGCGCGGAACACATGGAACTCAGATTGGACGAAGGCCGCGAGCGTCTCCATGTTGTTGGAGATGCCCTCCAGCGCGGTGTTTGGCCCTACCTGGCTAGATCCGCTTTGCACTCCAGCCGCGGCTTGGCCTACCATGGCCACAGCCTGCTTCCTTTGCATTTCTGAGTCCGCGAGTTTCCTCAGCACGGACTCCAGCTTCTCTTTGAGTTGCCGGGCGGCGAAATCGGCTTCGAATTTTCCGCCTTCACCACTTTCAGCTCTTTCTCCAGTTGGGCGACCTTGTCATTGGTCGTGGAGAGTTCAGCTTCGGCAGCTTCGAGCTCCCTGTTGACACACTCCCTATCATCCAGCTCCGTAGAAATCTTCAGCACTTCCGAACGTAAGGCTGGAATATCTTGAAGCTGTGCCTTAACACTTGAGAGTTCATCATGAGCTAGTTCTACGTGCTCTTTCTCCTCAGCCAACTGTATCTCCACAGCCGTTAATTTCACCTTCAACTCTTCTAATGCTTTGGCAGCAGTGGAGAGTTCCTCCTCTTTCTTCACCATCTCATCCTTCATCGCTTGCAACTCTGTGGTAGCAGTTGAAAGCTTGTCACCCACCTGCTTCTTCTCATCCTCAGCTCTAGAGAGTTGGCTCTCTCTCTCCTTTATGGCTGACTTCAGCTTAGCGCACTCATGTTCCACCTCGTCGTGAGCGGTTTGAAGAACTGAGAGCCGTTCTTCAAATGCTTGGATATTTGTGCCTTCTAGTGTTGATGGAACGAGGATGTAGGAGGGAACCAGATCCTTGACCTTCCTCTCGATATGCTTCCACACCTCTGGCTCATCGATGAGGTCATTCAAGCGTTCCAAACTAAAGTTGCTTAGGATCGAGGTCTCCTCCTCGACCAACACTTTGGGGTCGTTAGCCCGTACCAACTGGCAAACTTTGTAGAAGTTGGTACCGCGGCTTCGGACATACTTCAATAAGCATGAAGTAACCTCCAGCACTAATGGAGGTAGAGAGAATTCTCTGAAGAATTCTCTGATTTCCTCTTCAGCCCACAAGAGTTCTCTATCAACAGCCTGTACTACCGGGCTGGACGCTTTGGGAGATTGAGGCGGGGGAGCTGCAGCATAGAAGTCCTCATCTACCGAGGAACTAGACACTTCGTCAGTGGAGTGGAGATCGCCAATGCGATTAGCATCTTGCCCTGGGGCATCAACTTCATCTTCCATCCTGGCAGCTAGGGTACCGGCTTCCAGATCCTGACTTATTGTCCTGTCAGAATCTGAAGCGTTGGAAGAGGAAGCGGCGCTTTCCTCATCATCATCTACTAGCCTATGCTTCCCAGGACGATGCTTTGGGTTCTTTGGGCCTTTTCTACCCTTCCTCTTTCGCTTCTCCTCCTCCTTCTGTAGTATAATCGCTTTGGCTTCGGTATATTCGATGTCCGAAGCGGGAGGGGTAGCAACTCCAAAGTCGTCGCCTGGAAGCGTCTTATGGAAGAGCACACGAGTGTACTTGCTCTCCACTAGCCATTCTTGAGCTGGCCACGAATGCTCAAGAAACATGGAAATTTTCATTCCATATTTCAGCTTTCCAAGAAAAGAAAGCTGACCCTTATTCTCCCCCTCCGTCACTTCTTTGACGGATTTGCTTGCCTCCACCAGCTGCTTAACAAACCACGCTCTCCAGTTGTAAAGCGTCCGGTTGATCGCGGTATCACAGCGACAGAAGATGAATCTTCTGTTCTGTGATGGTGGACCAGCTACCGGTGTGACAAAGTAGACACTTTGTCACAATGTTGATCATGTTGTCGAAGGGCGGGTGAAATGACGTCGCCTTTGACTATTTGTGGATGAAGATGGCACGTGGATCCATTGTGAAGCGCCTGAACTCTTTCTGGATGTCCGGATCTCCAGCAGACTCCGGATCTTCCCCAAAGTTCAGAATAGGGAAAGAATCTTCGAATAGAGCGTCGAGCCCTAGAGTTTCAGTCGACACCGAGTGAACTAGGCTGGATTCATCGAACTTTTGCAGTGAGATTTTGGTAACTAGGGTTTCCGAGTTCAAGTTGGAGAGGAACTCGACAACCCCTACCGGATTGATGTACTTGGGATGCTGGAAGAAAAGATTCTACAGGCCGGAATATATTATTGCTCGCTTGATGATTCCGCCGTCAGTGAGTAGATCACGATTGACGTGAGCCTCAGTATATACGAACTCTCCATAGCGGCTTCTAGGAGCAGGTTGCCATTTTGCATTAACCATCTTGAAGTGCTAAAAGAAAATTTTTAGTGAGAGAAGTTCTGTGAGTTATAGAACTGGAAGAAAAGATAATTTGCAGAAATGGCGAGAATGATAAGGAAGGTGATGACCGAATTAGTTCTATTATATACAACAAAAAAATAAGTGTAAAGAGTATTGAAAAGTAGTGGAGCGACGTGTCTTAGTGAGTGGCTAAGATCATGCTCCGGAAAAGATCGTGCTTGACAGTTATTTTAATCATGCGGTTAGGGAAAAAGTAATTTGAAACGTCCGACGGCCAAGATTAAAAAGTTTTTGGCGGTTCGGTAGCGCGCGTGAGATATACACGCGAGTGTGTCTCGAGTACTGTAACTGCAGCAGTCTTTGCATTTAATGCAAAGATATCACATGCAAACTATACTTGAGTGATATCTTGCTTTATAGATATATAATATATAAGTAAAGTAGTGAGATTAAACCTAGAAAGATTCGAAATTTGGCTGATTGCCACGCTTTGGAATTTAGACGAGAGTGTCTAGTTCGGAAAGCGTCTGTATTAGAACTTTAATATTTTCGGTAAGTCACGCACAAGGTTCTTGAAGACGCTTTGCGTTGACTCACTTACTTAAATTGAAAGACGCGAAACGGAGATTTACCAGTCAGTCAAATTGTAAATGACTGATACCATGCTTTGACGATCCACATACTCAAATGTTAAAGCGTCAGCTGAGGGACAGAATGTTCACGCTTTGAAAGTGTGAGAGCGTCTTTTCTCATCTAGGCGCTTTCTCTTGAAGAAGAAGTGCTTCCCCCTTAAACATAGCTTTGGACTATCTTTTAAAGAGAGTGTTAACTCTGTAGGAGAAGCGCTCCACTTATGTTGAGAGATGAAAATAATATAAAGTCCTTCTCTTACTAGGGTAGGTCTATCTCGTGAATTTGATAACATGAGAGATGAGATTACAAAATCCACGAGGGACCCGGTTGGGGATGAGTGTCTTCATAGATTTCAATGGAATGATATGAGTTGCCTCATGCTTTACTAGGGATATACCATTTGGACATGAGATTCACATCATTCATGAAAGAGCTATGAATTCACTTCCTTACTATGGCAAGCTATCTCATATATCCATGAAGCGAGATTCTCGAGAATAGACAAACCTTTGTAAAGTTGGTGCTTCACATTACTTCAAAACAAATGAGGCTTTCACAATCAGCAGTGGTGAAGATCTTCAGCACGCTTTGCGCTTCTGGCTCCGTCTCCACCATGAAAGCTTGTGAAACATTGAGTGAGAATCATTCAAGCAACTCCATACAATACGTCCCAAAAATTACATACGCGTATGTTAACTTGAAGAGGATTATCAACTCAACGCTTTCATGTTTCTTTAGCAGAAAGGATTTTAAGAAATTTTGGGAGTGGAACATCCAGATTGTACCAAGCTCTAAACTTAAAAGCTGGACTTTCAAGAGATCCACAGGGTACCACTTGTGCACCGTTCTGACAAAATGGAACAAGTTTTACGAATACCGTGGCACTGAGTAACAACCTTAATCAAATTAATCCGAGATTAACTCATTAAGGAGGAGCACACAACCGCGCTTTCACATAAAGTGGAAACGTGTAGAGATCGATGCTCCAAAAGGGAACTCCATCCCTTTGATTTAATTATCATCCCTGATTAGGGAGATAAGGTCTTCTCTTTCACACCACTTGCAAAGACCGGTTCCCCTTTAACCAATTATCCCAACAATCTTTCCCAAAAAGAAAAGTGTGAGAGTAGGTAGGGAACATGCTTTGCCTTCTCCACCTTCTCCTCACCAGGGTCTAGCAACCCTATTTCTAGACACAAATTGTTGAAGCGAGCTTGAGGAAGCGGCTTTGTGAGAATATCCACTTTCTGATCCTCAGTTGGAATCTTTTCCACCTTAACATCTTGCTTCTCCACATGATCTCGAATAAAATGATGGCTTATTTCGATATGCTTACATTTTGAATGAAGAACGGGATTGTAGGTGATGGAGATTGTGCTTGTGTTGTCACAATAAATTGGAACTTCCAAGCATTCCACTTTATAATCATTCAACTGCTACTTTAGCCAAAGAATTTGTGAACAACAGCTTCCCGCTGCCATATATTCCGCTTCGGTGGTAGAGGTGGCAACACTTGTTTGTTTCTTGGAGAACCACGAAACCAACTTGTTGCCAATGAATTGACATGTTCCACTAGTTGATTTCCTATCAACTTTGCATCCACCGAAATCGGCATCGGAGTAGCCACTAAGCATGGGATCATCTTCTGCCGGATACCAAAGACCTAAGTTGATGGTTCCTTTAAGGTATCGAAGAATGCGCTTAGCTCCCTCCAAATGGCTTTGCTTTGGATTGCTTTGAAATCTAGCACAGACGCCTACAGCAAAAGTAATGTCAGGTCAGCTAGCTATAAGATAGAGCAGAGAGCCAATCAACATATGATAATCTGTAGTGTTGACTGACTTACCATCTATGTCCGGATCTATCTTGAAGTTTGTGTTCATTGGAATCTTGACTCTCTTGCAATTTTGAACACCAAACTTAGTGAGCATGTCACGAGTGTACTTGGCTTGATTGATGAAGATTCCACGACTCATTTGCTTTACTTGCAATCCCAAAAAGCATGCCATCAGCCCCATCATTGACATCTTATACTTTCTTTTCATCAAACTCGCAAATTTGTCACTCAAGGTTTGATTTGGAGAGCCAAAGATGATGTCATCGACGTAGATTTGTACCCAAAGCATGTCTTCACGTCGTTGATAGTGAAGAGGGTTTGATCTACCTTCCATTTTTGAAAGCCACTTTCAACTAGGAAGTTTGAAAGAGTCTCGTACCACGCTCTGGGAGCCTGCTTGAGGCCATAAACTGCTTTGATGAGCTGGTACACTTGATCACTCTTTTCAAAGCCTGGGGGCTGCTCGACGTACACTTCCTCTTTCAAATCACCATTAAGGAAGACACTCTTTACATCCATTTGATACAGTTTGAACTTCTTGGATGCGGCATATGCAAGGAACATCCTGATGGCTTCGAGACGAGCTACGGGAGCGAAGGTCTCATCAAAATCGATGCCTTCCTCCTGGCAATATCCTTTTGCAACCAAGCGAGCTTTATTGCGAACGACGTTGCCGCTTTCGTCGATCTTATTCTCGAAGACCCATTTGGTACCGATGACGCTTTGATGAGAGGGTCGATCCACTAGGTACCAAACGCCATTCCTTGCAAACTCATTCAGCTCTTCTTCCATGGCAGTTATCCAATTTAAATCGTTTAGAGCATCTTCCACCGATGAAGGCTCGGTAAGCAGCTAAACAGGCAGCTCTCACCATGGAATAAGGTACTTCTTATCCTGACGCTCTGGCTAGGGTCACCTAGAACAACTTCTTGGGGATGATACCTCAACCAAAGTTTCTTCTGGTTGAGAGCCTCCATATCATCTTACTCGGAGCGTGGTGTGTGATCATCACCATTTCTTTGATCACAACCCACTGGACTAGATGGAGCTTCTTCACAGTTTGGAACCAATGAGGTCAGAGGATCATCTATTCTCGAGTTTGGTCCTCCCTTATTGATGAGCCGGGGTCCAGCACTGATGAATCCGGGCTTATATTTATTTAGTTGCTCATGTTTTATATTTTATTTAGGCTTAAAAACTTTGTATTTATTTTTAATTTAGTTTAGTCCAATTATCACACCATGTTTAGGTGATTAATTGGCCAAGTTACATTTAATTAAGGAGTCCAAAATTATCAAGTTCAAGCCTTGTTAATTTCGAAACCTAGCTTAGGAATTAGTCTAGTATTTATGTTATTTTTGCATTTACTATTCACATACTTGATTGAATGCAAAACAGCTTTACGTTATTCTCTTGTCTCACACAAACAAATCGGTTCTTGTTAGAGTTTGATTGTTGGCGACTTCAAACTTGAAATTCAATCGACTCGTTTGTGATATCTCATAGTATCCAGGTTAGTCGAGCCATGAAGATTGCTTCATAATCGCGTTTCGGATCCTTGTAGATTCGAGGTTCAGTTCTGGTAATTTTCACCCCTTTTAATTTCAAATTTTGTTAAACCTTTGTTTGATTTTCATTCTCAGCCATTCCTCATCTTTCATACATCACAAATATCAATTACCCATCATTCGTATAACCATCCGATCCCAGAAACCCTTAGATTGATTCTAGATCCGTTTTTGAACCCTAAAATTGTCTCAAAAATAACCACCGTGCCAAATCGAAAACTACTTGTGCGTTTCCGCTGAATTTTGGATATGTTCTTCATAAACCTATGTTGTAACTCGTGTTAAAAGTTGAGCTTAATCGGAATTGAATTGCTTAGGTTTCTATCGACGCCTATTCAGTGTGTTCGTGGGTAGAATTTAGAGATTATCATTCATATTTCATAGTTGTCGTTTGGATTGAATCCCTTTGTAGTTGACGTGTGTTCGATTCGTAGTTTCCGCATATTGTTGATCGCATCATAAATTTTGGTATCAAAGCCACGTCAGTTTTGCTGATTGTGGTTCAATCCAAATAGGTGTCGTGCGTGACTTATTAGGGGCAAAAGTTTCGATCGATTAAAAAAAAAAAAAAAAGTTAAATCGAAGGCCCTAGCATGTCAGTTTGTGTTTCTTGATTGGTTAGTGAGTGAATCTTGCGTTGGGTAGTAGTAGTATATTTGTTTTCTTCGAGTTTTGTCCGTAGAACTTAAAACGGACGTATCTTTTGATCCACTTGGCCGATTCGTCTCCATAATACCTTTCCGGAAACGTCTCGACGAGACCAAAAGGTTAACACTGCTATGCTGTGTTCGGTTCACATTTAGGACCAAATTCCATCATCTTTAGGTGATAACATCCAGTTAAAAAAAATAAAAAAAATCCAGATTTGTTAGTTTAGTTGAATTGAGTTACTTGAGAGAGATTTGAGTGCATTGGATAGTGTAGGTTTCAGTTCCTAAGTCGATTCAAAGTCGTATTAGTGCTCATAACTTGTTACGAGTTATATCCGAAATTCCTAGTTAGCCTTTCTTTCTTCTCTTCAGCCTTTTTTCTTTCTCAGCCTTTCTTGTTTGCTTAACCATTACCTAGCCACCATACCTATACACTTCCGTAATTGTTAGCCTTCTTATTTCCTTTACCTAGTTTGCAAATTACCCCACATTGCAGCAACTTTGTGTTTCATACTATACTTGTGATCCTTTGAGAGTCAAGTTTGAGTTCTTGATTCAAGCCGAGAAGTCCACATCGGTTCTGCCAAGGGTTTGAGGTTTAGAGACTATAGTGACTGCAAACTGAGTGACATAAACGAGTGATCTGAGTGACATACACGAGTGATTAAAAATCAAAGAGAACAAATAAGTGATTGTGAGGAACTGTGAGGATTTTATTTATTTCTTTTACGTTTGCTCATTTTGCAGGTACGATGAAATCCGGAGACGGTTCCAAGAATCATGACAGCACGCCCAAGTCGTCTACTACACCTCTTGAGATGTCCTCATCGTCTCAACAGCCTTAGGATGCTAAGTATCACTTTGATGCCTTGGCACAACACTTTGAGAGGCGCAACCAATTACTGGAACAGAAGATTGATGATACGTTGGATAAGGCAATGACACAGTTCGAACGTCTCAACAATCAAGCAACATTACCTCCACCAATCAGAAATCAGCCTATCCAGCAAGCTCCACCATTCAGACGACAACCTGTCCGCCAAGAGATACCATGTCGCCCCCAGCCCCAGCCAGTGTTTGAGCCAGTGTCTGATGATCATGAAGAAGAATATGATATGAGGAATCAAAGGCTGAAATTAAGTTTCCACAGAGGAATAAGAGACGTGATTGCCCACATCCACCTCCCAGGCGTGCTTTTCGCGGCCATCAGCAACGACGTGGAGATGGAGATAGCTTGTTGAACAACATCAAAACAAGCATTCCAGAGTTTGAGGGAGTACATGATCCTGATCTGTACCTCAATTGGGAGAGAAAAGTCAATAAGATCTTTGAGTGTTATGACTTTCCCGAGTTGAAAAAGGTTCAGCTCGCGTCTTTGGAGTTTAGAGGATATACAGCCTCGTGGTGGGAAAATCAGCAAGAGAGAAGACGCCGTGATCGATACCCACCTATAGACACTTGGCAAGAGATAAAGGACATCATGAGAGGACATTTCATTCCAGTACACTATGAACGAGAGCTTGAGAAGAGGTTGAACAAGATCAATCAGGGCACTCGTTCGATTGAGGAGTACCACAAGGAGCTCGAGACAGCTATGAACAAGGTTGGTAAGGAAAAGACACTGTTTGCCACCCTCAACTGGTACGTTGAAGGAATGAACCCAGATATTGCTTGTGAAGTCGAATTGAAAGACTTTGATTCAGTTGAAGCAATGGTTCACTATGCATCCATTGTAGAACGGCAGCTCAGAGGTCGTCGATCCTTCCAGTCGATGCCTGCTAGGAGTTCTTGGAATCGAGGCGACTCTTCCACGCCTAGGACAGCCCCTACACATCCTCCTAACCAGTCCACGCAGCCAGTTCGCCGTTCTGAGCAGTCTATACCACAGTCCTTTCGCAGACCTGACTACACTTCGCCTGCACCGAATAGAAATGCTTAGAATCACCCCGTGCAAGCCTAGTCAGCATCAGAATAATACTCTAGGGAGAGCACATGACGTCCAGTGTCATAAGTACAGAGGATGGGGACACTTTCAAGCACAGTGTCCGAATCGCAGAGTCTTATTCCTCACCGAGTAGAATGAGTTAGAATCAGCGAGTGAAGAGGATTTCGAAGAAGAAAAAGAAGTTAAAGGGGATACATATCAGCCCCTAGTTAGCAGCATCATGGGCGATGTTGTGGAGGAGCAACCGAAGCCAACGCACGTCAGCCTTGTTTCGATCCGAGCCTTGAGCCTTATTCGAGAGGAAGAACATAATGATCAGTGGGAGAACATCTTTTATGCACGCTGTTCCATTCAGGATAAGGTGTGCTTGCTCATCATAGATAGTGAAAGCGTGATCAACGCTATTAGTCAGTATGCAGTGGGGAAGCTGAATTTGATCCTACTGAAGCATCCGAAACCGTACCGATTGCAATGGTTGACAGACAGAGGCGAGATTCGTGTTGGATATCAGGTATCTGTCACCTTTTCTATTGGTCGTTATACTGACACTAGTTTTGTGTGACGTCATCCCTATGGAGGCGGCACATATTTTGCTTGGTCGTCCTTGGCAATTTGACAGGAAGGCGATACACGATGGGTTCGCCAATACTTATGCCGTGACTCGAGAAGGACGGACCACGTGATTGTGGCCACTAGCACCGAAAGATGTGAGTGAAGATCAGCGACGCATGCAAGAGAAGTACAAAGAAGAGAAGGAGAAACGTGCTGAGAGCAAGCAGCCGATCCAATCTGGACAATCCACGGTAGAGTCCCAGTGTACTAACGGAACCAAGAGCCTCCCTAAGGATAAGGCTGTCCACGTTACCACTTCTTCCGGTTCAGATACGGCGCACCGGAACTTGTTCATCGGTGTAAAAGGAGTTTAGACCGCCATTAAATTAGGTAATGCTATCGTTCTAGTTAATTTTAAGACTAATGATACTCCTGATGTTGTTATTCCTCCTGTTTTGCAGCCATTAATGGAGGAGTTCAAGGATGTTTTCCCCACGGAGATTCCTAGTGGTCTGCCGCCAATTCGAGGAATTGAGCATCAGATCGACTTCCAGCCGGGAGCAATCCTTCCAAACAGACCTGCCTACCGTACCAGCCCTGAGGAAACCAAGGAGATTGACCGTCAGGTCAAAGAGTTGCTGGAGAATAAGCAAATCAGAGAGAGCTTGTCACCGTGCGCAGTGCCTGTCATACCCGTACCAAAGAAGAACAATGAATGGCGCATGTGCATGGATTTCAGAGCTATCAATAAGATCACGATGATTTCGTTGTTGAGGAAGAGCCGAATTCGAGGACGAATTCTTTTCAACAGGGGGGGGATGATGAGCCGGGGTCCAGCACTGATGAATCCGGGCTTATATTTATTTAGTTGCTCATGTTTTATATTTTATTTGGGCTTAAAAACTTTGTATTTATTTTTAATTTAGTTTAGTCCAATTATCACAACATGTTTAGGTGATTAATTGGCCTAGTTACATTTAATTAAGGAGTCCGAAATTATCAAGCCCAAGCCTTGTAATTTCGAAACCTAGCTTAGGAATTAGTCTAGTATTTATGTTATTTTCACAGTTACTATTCACAGACTTGATTGAATGCAAAACAGCTTTACGCTATTCTCTTATCTCACACAAACAAATCGGTTCTTGGTAGAGTTTGATTGTTGGTGACTTCAAACTTGAAATTTAATCGACTCGTTTGTGATACCTCGTAGTATCCGGGTTAGTCGAGCCACGAAGATTGCTTCATAATCGCGTTTCAGATGCTTGTAGATTCAAGGTTCGGTTCTGGTAATTTTCACCCCTTTTAATTTTGAATTTTGTTAAACCTTTGTTTGATTTTCATTCTCAGTCATTCCTCATCTTTCATACATCACAAATATCCATTACCCATCGTTCGTATAACCATCTGATCCCAGAAACCCTGAGATTAATTCTAGATCCGTTTTTGAACCCTAAAACTGTCCCGAAAATAACCACCGTGCCAAATATAAAACTACTCGTGCGTTTCTGCTGAATTTTGGATATGTTCTTCATAACCCTAATTTGTAACTCGTGTTAAAATTTGAGCTTAATCGGAATTGAATTGCTTAGGTTTCTGTCGACGCCTATTCAGTGTGTTCGTGGGTAGAATTTAGAGATTATCATTCATATTTCATAGTTGTCGTTTGGATTGAATCCCTTTGTAGTTGATGTGTGTTCGATTCGTAGCTTCCGCATATTGTTGATCGCATCAATTATCCAGAGAGAGCTTATTAAGATCCTATTCCATTGCTTCAACTCCGTCTTCTATCTCTTCTTCTACTGACGCGTCCACCAGATCTACTTGCTTTGAGGTGGAGCGCGTCACTGGTCTTAAAGATGCTTCTCGAATCGCGTTTACGCTTTCAGGAACTCCATTCATGCTTTCAGCATTCATTTGTACCTGTGGAGTCTTGAAAGCAGCTTCATCAAAAACAACATGTGGTGTTTCTTCCACAACAAGAGTTTGACAATTGTAGACTCAATAGGCTTTGCTTGTAGGGGAATATCCAAGGAAGATTCCCATATCGGCTTTGCTATCGAACGCTCTCAATTGTGTTTTATTATTGTTGTGAATGAAACACTTACAACCAAAAATATGTAAATGAGAGAGAGTAGGAATTCTTCATTTCCATAATTCATATGGGGTTTTGTCGTGGCGTGTGTTAGTTAGAGAGCGATTCTGAGTGTAGCAAGCGGTGAAAGTTGCTTCTCCCCAGAATTTCTTTGGTAGTTGGTCATCTGCGAGCATAGATCGTGCAGCCTCTTTGATGGTTCTGTTCCGGCGCTCTGCAACGACGTTTTGTTGTGGAGTGCGAGCTGCAGAAGTCTGATGAAGAATCCCATTCTATGTGCAATATGCTTCTATGAATTGATTGAGAAATTTAGTTCCTTTATCGGAGCGTATCTTCACCACAGTCAGCCCTTTCTCTACCGTCAGTTACTTTAGGAGCTTTGGAAGCTCCCGAAGCGTATTATTTTTCTTGAATAGAATTAGTACCCAGGTGTAGCGTGAGAAATCATCCACGACTACAAGCGCGTAATTTCTTCCACTCAAGGTGACAGGTGTGATAAGACCGAAGAGATCCATGTGAAGGAGCTCTAGAATTCTGGATGAGCTATGTCCCTCAATGCTTTGAAAGGATTTCTTGATCTGTTTGCCTTCTTAGTAGGCTTGGCATTTAATATCTTTGTTGAAGACTTCATTAGGAATATCTCGAACAAGACTCTTTCGGGAGATCTTGTTCATTGTTTTGAATAACCACCTAATCTCGGAGGTGCTTCTAGCGATGAGACAGGCTCTAACTTCGCAGCTATTCCAGTTGGCTACGTACATATTTTGCTTTCGAATACCTGTAAGAACAACCTGCATGGACGCTTTGTTCTTCACAACACACTGGTTAGAGATAAACTCTACCACGTACCCATTATCACAGAATTGAGAAATAGATAGTAAATTATGTTTGAGGCCTTGGACATATGAGACGTTAGGGAGTCTCATATTTCCAATGCTGAAAGTACCCTATCCGATGGTAATGCCTTTAGCATCATCACCGAAAATTACATCTGGACCTGACTTTGTGACAAACTCATCGAGGAAAGATCGTTCACCCGTCATATGATGGGAACATCCACTATCTAGGTACCAAACAGCTTATTCCTTCCTCTTGTCCCCAATTTTCGAGTTCGCCGCTTTGATCTATAAGAGCAACAATTTTTAGGTACCCAATTTGCATTGGGTTCCCTGTTGTTAGTGGTTTTGGAAACTCAAGTTGGATTCACCGAGAGGGTGACTCCCATCTCGAGATCCTGAACGAAACAAATAGGGCTTTGTTTAATGGAAAAACCCTGAGTGTAATCGTGTGTGTAATAGTGAAAGCGCTTACGGTTCCTCCTTCTCTAAAAGCGTGAAGGAGTGCTTTCACTTTGTGTAAAATGATCGATGAGATTTCGATCATAAAAGTTATGTGAAGCGTCGGGGATAAAGCGTACTTGAGTTCCTCCATAAGATGTGAAGTTTTTCAAGTCAACTTTACGCTCTTGTTGAACTTTGGGCTTGTCGCAGACTGGACACACTTTGAATTGTGTTTAAAGCATTTAGGCTTTCCAGCCTTTGACGTCCTCAAAGCGTCGGGTTGAATCTTCAAACACGCTTTGGAAGCATGCCTTGAAGTTTCAGCCACAAACCCGAATAACTCTTTTCCGTTGCTAGTAGCGTGTTGATTAGCTTTGATGTTTTTCAATAACACTTCGGTACTAGCATCGGATGAATCTGTGTTGGTAGAACCAAAGCCGATTCCTTTCAAACTTTTTGAGGGTCTGAAAGAACTTTTAATCGTTTCAATAGCTACAGAAGCACTATTGAGACGATCAAGAGTGGCTTTGCGTTCCTTGAAAGTGGATATGGTACGTTGGTGGCATTCAAAGAGATCATCGAACTTAGCCATCAACTCGAATAGGTCCTTTTTCTTGGACTCGAGTGTATTGGCGAATCTGTTGTTCTCTTTTCTGAACCGAACAAGAACTTCTTGTAAGGATTTGTGATTCTTGAGCAACTCTAAATAGTCGTCAAAGAGATCACCTTCCAAACTGAAAGCCTCACTCTCACTGTCACCATATTCGCTACCTAGTGATAATGGAAGAGTATTAGTATCATAAATATTTACCTCATCCATTTCAGCTTCTATTGCCATGCAACCATAATCATACTCGTATTCATCATCTGTGAATTGATCTTCATCATGATTGATGGGCTTTTTGGATTCAACGGGGGTGTCGGCTACTATAGGCGCGACGGCTATCTTCGCGACGAGCTTTGACTTCGTCTTTTTCCTTGTTTGAGAACTTTGGACATTCATTCCTGTAGTGCCCCATTGTGGCACTCGAAGCACTCAATGTTAGCTTTATCTCTAGGGATGGCTGCAGGATTGTCATCCCTCTTCCCATCACGTGGGGTGAAGGGCGAGCTCTGGCCTTGAGATTTGTAGAATCTTTTATACTTGGCCGCTCTAGCATTGGAGTTGTTATACCCTCTAACAAGATAGAGAGTGTAATCCTCCAGTTCTTCCCTTGACATTTCTGCGACATTGCTATTAGAAATGTCGGCTTCAATGGTGGTGGTTTCTACTGCAGCTTTGAAAGCCAGACCCTTTAATTTTGCTGGAAGCTCTTCCTCATTTTCACGAAGTGCCTTTTTGGATAGGTCAAACTCGATTGCTTTAAATTTGGAGATCATTTGTGGAGACATCGTTCCTAGTTCCTTTTGTGAAAGGAAGAGTTCCTTCATTGTCTGCCACTTTCCATACAGAGCGCGTACCACCTTTTGGTTGATCTCTTTGAAAGTGAGATCTCTACCTAGGGAAGCCACAGTAGTGGTGATCCCTAATACCCGAGTCTCGAAGGACTCCATACTCTCATTGGGTTTCATTGTGAGAGCTTCAAACTCCTGCATAAGTACAGAGAGTTTGTTTTCCTTTATTTTCTCTGTGCCCTGTGAGATTAGGGCAAGAGTTTTCCACATCTCCTTTGCCGTTTTGCATTTCATTATTCTTGGAAGATAGGCGTCGGACTGAATTATGTTGCGCGCCACACGGTCTAGATTATCATTTTTGAAATCGTTGGCTGTGAATTCTTCTCTTGGCTTCGCAACATAGATATCGGTGGAAGCGCTTTTTTCCTCGTCAATTGGGTTGCCATCAAGGTCTACGGCTTTCTCCTTTTCACGGTTCGTCATCAGGCATTTCATGATAATGATGGGTCCTCTCTTGATAACTTCATGCATGCGTTCATGAAGCGAAGCGGGATGAGACTCCACACGGAAGCTCCACTAGTGTAGCCCTCTATCGAGAACTGATGAAGCTGTGCTGAGGAAGACATCTTGAAAATAGATTAGTGGTATGCATGCAGTGAGTGGGTTTTTAATGCAAGATTTTTCTAAAAAGGAACAATTCAGGTAGACCTACTATAACGCTTTCGCGTTATCAGTATGCAGAAACAGAGGTCAGTTAGAACCCCTGCTCTGATACCACTTGTTGGTCCCGAAAGTGACTAACACACGTAGAGGGGAGGGGTGAATACGTGTGTTGAGAAGTGTTTAACTTCTCTTGCGTTTTTCAGTCTTTTATTGAGTAGACGCTTCGAATGCTTAGTGAAGCTTTCGAAGCTTCTCGCTCATGTGAGTATTGCGGAATGTGATGAGACTTAAGTTTTTCTTGCAATTAATACCATTTTATTATTTAAAGCATGTGTGTGTGTATGCAAATAATTAAAGCGATAAATAACTTAAAGTAAGGAGACAAACGAATTATAGTGGTTCGGAGCACTTCTCCTACATCCACTCTATCCTCGACGGGATGAATACCTTCACTCGGTACTCCTTGTTTTATACTTCTAAGGGGAAGTGATTCAAGGCTAGTAACAAACTTGTACTTGAATCCTCAGAGATTTTACTGGCTCTCGAGAAACCTTACAACAACACACTCTTTCAAAAAAAGCTCGGCAACCTTACAACTCAATCTATTCACTCGTTTTGGGGTTTTGAATTTTCTTAAGTATGAGGATCCTTTACAATGAAATCACAAGTAGAGGGATAAGCATTCTCAAGAGTCTAGGCTATGGATATAAGAGATTGAACCTAGAAAGTGAGGTAGTTGCAATACTTAAGAATCGAGTTCTTAAGGACACACTAAAGAGAAGTACTTTGAAAGAACTAAGGACTTGAAAGAAATTTGCTTGAGTTCTTGCAAATGTAAATGCTTGAATCGTTTGTACGTGTGTTATTTAGTGTGTGTGTAACTCCTTCTATTTATAGCAAGGAACCCTACTTCCCGTTGAGGGAGAAGAGGTTGCTTGTTTTTTAATCTTCGGATTCGGACAAGTTGGGGTGTCAGTCTCTTTTCAGCTTTGTCAGAACTAGGAGGGGATGTCCGTCGCACGTAGAGGTATGGCGACTTTCACCTACCTTGACTTTTCATACTGTAGCCGTATCCATTGTGCAATAGTGTGACGACACGTAAGCTTTGTTTGGTGAGGTGTCAGTCATCCGAAAGTTTGAAATTCAAACTTGGATTCTGTGAGTCAAACCTGTCATACCTGCACTGATTGACGCTTTGAGTATAGTTCTGTATCAGAGGCGCTTTGAGTGAACTGACTTGAGTGCGCTTCGCCTTCACAGAATGGAAGCTCGCTCTAAGCATCTATATCTGAAGTGTCCCCATGTCGCTTTGTCTGGATTTTACTGTTACGCTTTCACTGCTGGAGCCGCTTCGCTTACTAACGCTTCGCGAGCTTTGACTGCTCCATTCTCAACACTTCTTAGACTAAAATAAAGCTTCCTAACAAGTAAGCTTTGCTAATAAAAACTTGTCTAGATTCATCAAGAATAGCAAGGGAGATATTCTACTTAGGGTTTTGGAATCGAATCAAAACAAATTGTTTATTTAACTTGATTCAAGTCCCCCCTTAACATTATATCCCAACACATATAATGCATCATTATGAGAATGCAACATTTTATGCATAAAATGCAATACTTTTGTGCATAAAATACAACATTTTATGATGGGTTGCAGTTTTCACGTAGTAATTAATTTTCACCATAACGCACCCCTATATATATATATATATATATATATTATGCTAGGCGATTTTATATGGGTGTATGGGTGATTGAATTTTGATACCTATATTCATTGTATATATCATGATTATCATCATAAGAAAATTACTATTTCCAAAAAAATAACAAAGTGAATATTTAATTAAATTCTAAATTAAATTAATTAACTATAATTTATATAAACCCTAATTGGAAATCTATAAACCTTAATTAAAAATTAATGTATAATCCCAGATTGTAAATTTAGAAAATCTAATTGAAACAAATTTATAAATTCTAATTAAAAGAAGTTCATAAATAAAGTATATAAATAAATATTATATTTGATATGGATTATTATAAGCATTACAATTTTTCATGATTTTATAAGGTACGAAAGGGAAAACGGGATAAAAGGAAAATAAAGATGAAAAAAAGAAAACCCCCACATCAGCACGTCGCTCACCATCTCGCCTTTTTGAGTCACTTATTTGTTAAAAAACCATTAATGCATATATAAAAAAGCATTGAAAGCATAACTAAAAAAACGGGTTCTCATGCTTCTCACGAATAGACTGGTTTTCACAAGAACCTTCCCTTATATATATATATATATATATATATATATATATATATAGAGAGAGAGAGAGAGAGAGATAAATGATATGCTACTCACCTCCTTTGAGCACCATTCGTGGGCACATATCGCCGTTTGCTCATTTTAGTATTATTTTGTTCGATTGTTTTATATTCTAATACCTTAAAAATTAATATGAAATCATTAAATCTTTAAAATATATAAAAAGTCATTATTTTTTCCATCAAACTTCAAAAAATTAATAATAAGACAAATCACGGAATATTTTTAATAGAAATCTATTTTTCAGAGCCAACTTATAATTAGCATCTCATAGAAGGGTAAAATGGTGAAGATATAACAATTTTATTCTAGAAATTATTAATTCAATGGTGCAAATGTGCCCTTAGGGGCAAACGACTGTCAAGATATTTTCAATCCTTTTATTTGTTTTAGATGATTTTTTTTTTCAAGTGGTTCAAATATTGAAATTTCTAAAAGAACGACATGATATTGTATAGTAGAACAATTCATCTTTTATTAAAAAAAAAATTGTAACATCTTCTTATAACAAATATGATGGAGTCATTTCAATTTTATTCAAAATAAATATTTAAAAGACATCAAGTTCACGGAAAAATTATACGATTCTTATAACACATATGATGGAGTCATTTCAGTTTTATCCAAAGTAAATATTTAAAAGACATCAGGATAACGGGAAAATTATACGATTACGACTTATAGTTTGTTAGTTGGGGCGGATGAGAAGATGACTTCATCGATAGGAAAACTCGCATATGATGGAGTAATCCTTAATCAATATTGAAAAGAGTAAATGGAATACTTGAATTGAAAACCTGTAAAACTATCCGAGAAATGTCGTCTTTCCTCCACAATCATTTAAATGACGGACTGTCAAGATATTTTCAATTCTTTTATTTGTTTTAGATGACTTTTTTCAAGTGGTTCAAAAAATGAAATTTCTAAAAGAACAATATGATATTGTGCAGTAGAACAATTTATTCTTGATAATATTTGTAAAATTTGTAAAATTTTCTTATAACAAATATGATTGGGTCATTTCAGTTTTATCCCAATTAAATATTTAAAAGATTTCACGTTAATGAAAAATTATACTATTGCGATTTATGATTTATTAGCTGAGTAGGGACAGGGGATGAGAAGATGATTTCATAGATAGGAAAACTCATATATGATGGAGTAATCCTTAATCAATATATAAAAGAGTAAATGGAAGACTGAAATTGAAAACCTGTAAAACTATCCGATAATTGTCAACTTTCCTCAATAATCATCTAAATTAAATGACGGGTGGCTTAATATTATATCCTTTAATTATCGAACGATGGACGATTTTACATTGAAATGAATATAATAACCAAGCTAAAAAATTCAATCTCTCATTGACCAATTTTTTTTCGAGCAATAGAACTATTTATAAAATTTTCTTATAACAAATACAATGGACTCATTTCATTTTTATCCCAAGTAAATATTGAAAAGACTTCAGGTTAACGGGAAAATTATACGATTACGACTTATAGTTTGTTAGTTGAGTAGGGACGGACGAATGAGAAGATGGCTTCATCAAAAGGAAAACTCATATATGATGGAGTAATCCTTAATCAATATTTGTAATGCCCCGTATTTTACTTAACAAGTTAGCTAATTAATCCCGATTGATAATATCCCAAATTTTTAAAATAATTGCGTAGAGAGCAATAATTAAATCAAGTAGCGACTCGACTTCTAAAATTTTATTCTTCGAGTAATCGATTGGGAAGTGATGATATAATCAAGTAACAACTTGATTTCTATATTATTAGTATATCAATAAGAAATTAGTATTCAGATAAACGAATCGCTATTATCCTCAATCACATCAGCTAAACGATGATCGAATCAGCCGAATAAGAGATGGTCGTTGACTTCTCAATTTTATTTAACTGGGCCAAGGCCCAATTAATTTATTAGATCGAGGTCCAAATAATTACGAGTTGGGCCAAGCCCATAATTAGTGCACTAAGATAAGAATATATATATATATATATATATCTTATATACCAAGAAGAATGTCGGAATAAAACATTCATATTCTTGAATTAGTACAAGGATGTGTGAGTGAACACACACAGAAACAGAACCACATACATGTATGTATATATATATAAAATCTCAACAAACCCCTATTACAACAAACTCTACTACATTAGAAAAACAAGAAAATAGCCTAATTTCTATTCCTCCTATTAACGAGGAAGTCACGTGACCTTACAATATAGCAGGTCGAATCCCACATATCCAAGGTAGGATTTTCTTAGTAATTCAATCTCTATGCTACAAGGTTAGCAAACCAACAAGAGCACTAAGCTAAAAATGGAAAGAGAAAGAGACTAGTGACTATTTGAGAAACCAAGGTCTCAACTTATAGTCTAAAGAAGGAAGGGATCAGCTCTTGAAAGGAGCCCAACATATCCATAGAAGCAGCAATCTCGACCCCTTGTAACACCTGCAATGAGGATGAAAACAGTCAACTAATAAAACAAATTTTAAGAGTTCAAAGTCTGCAACAAAAGAACAAACCAATTCAGACCCTAACTTGCTAAAATAGGAAGGGAAATCAGCCCCTTTAGAACTCCAGAAATTAGCTGCACCACTAGTCCTACTCACAACCGAAACCTGCAATAGAGAGAGCTCAACCATGTAGAAACAAAAAGGAAGAGAAATCAAAATCTGCAGCTAGCAACAAATGAAAATCTGCAGGCTATCCCTTAAACAAGAATAAAAATAGCATGAAAAGGGAAGCTTTGATAAACTACAACCTATTTCCAGCCTAAGTCAACTTTCCCTTCTAGTTTAAGAACTCCAAACTGACTTCTATATACACTCTCTTCTCCCCCTCATTCAAACTACCTTCATCACCATCACTTAGAGCAAATGGAGAGAGTGAGAAAGAGTGAAGGAAGCTACAGCAACTAAGAAGAGTAGAGGAAGGGAGAGCTAGCAACTACAGCCCCACTTCATCAAGGTATTAGCATAAGCCTTCACCCCTAACGTAGTAGCATGCTATCATTTTCCTTCTAGTTTAAAAATAGAATTACTAGTATGTATCCACCAAAACCCCAATCTAGAATAAAAAACATGTAGTTCCTGCATTCCCTACCTAACATGCTTCAATTACCACAACCCTAGAACACGCATACATACTAATTCTGGGAAACTTAAACAACAAGCACACACAGCATGCTTCAACTTTCTGAATCTAGAACAAGAATACACCTCAATCCAGTTTCAGAAATTTAAACTGTAAGCCTCATAACCAGTCAGCCATAGCACGTTTAAAACTAGAGACTAACCTAATACTAGAAATAGAATGCATTCCACCGCACCAAATGAAATCGACAACTAAAACTAGTAATTAAAACTTAGCTTATAAGGAGGAGGTGGAGCAAACTGCCGAACGAGGGAAGGATTCTTTCGTTGTCACCGACGACGAAGAGCAACGAACAGCAGCAGGCAACGCCGGCCCTCTCCCCTGTCACAAACCTGAACCTACAAAACAGAGGATAAGAGCGAGGAACCGTAATCACACACAATCAAACTCTAATAAAAAAAATTGAGAGAATAGAGACGCAGAAATCAAAAATATAGACGGGATGGGACAAATGTCCCCTAATTCATTCGAATTAGGGATTTTAGTATATGGGCCACTCGAAGAAGCTCGCCGGAGTGCGGGAGTTACAGCCGCCATAAGGGAACCACCAGAACAGAGGTGAGCGCATCGGCAAAAGCAGAGCTCGCCAGATCTATTCGAGACCACCGGATGCCCCTCCAATGCGGTGCCGTCTTACCGCAACAACAGAGCGCCATTCCAAGGGCCGCGAACAGCGCATCATGCCGGGAGTCGATCGGAGAAGAGTTTTCTAAAAATTTAAATAGGGAATTCGATTTAGGGAACCTAATCAGAAACAGAGAGAGAAATAGAGATGAGCAAGAGAAGAGATGGTGAAGGCCGGCGACATCTCGTTCACCGGAGAAGAACGACTGGAGGTATCGCGGGAAGAATCGCGAGAGAGGAAGATGAATTCGACAATGAGGAAGGGAAAAGGGGATTAAGGATTTTGATCATCCGGGTCGGGTCGGGTCGGGTCATCCTCGGGCCAGGTTTCATTAAATCGCGGGTTCGGGCTGGGCCAAGAAACAAGCGGGCCGAGCTGAGATGATGGGCTGGATTGGCAATCGGGCCAAAATTAACAAGTGGGCTGGTTTGGTCCCTAATTGGGCCAGAAATTTGTTAATCAAATTACGAGCCCAATCTCCAATAAATTATGGACCGAGACACCACCAAATAAATCGTGCATCACCCAAAATTAAATTTTGATAATGCGTAAGGAATTATTTCCCGATTAAAAGAACTAACTTCAGATAAGTTAATTAACCAATAATTAATAATTTAGATTAATTGATTAAGCTAATCAATTACGCAATTAAAATTAATTAGCTCAGTTTCGCAATAAATCAAAGATTGATTTATTATAATAAACTTATATGAACCGTTCACATAACGGTATTTATAATCCCAGTTTAGATAACAGTAACCACGTTACTGGATTTAGAATAACCTCCGAATTTAGAAACTAAAATCTTAGATAAGATTTCATTCGTTAGAACACGAATTTTACCTCGATTTTTATCGAAGGTCACACAAAGGAGGGACAGTAGCAGAAGCAGAAATCAAGTCTCGTTGCACTTGAGAAAACAACGAGGTGGGCTTTCTATAAAACAAAAACTTGTTTTATTAGATCAGTAGCTCTTTTAAAAGCATTGTCATGCCATAAATGTTTTTCAGTTTTTGTATGATACCTATCTGTATTGGCTTTGCCAATTTTTAGTTAATGAATTCAGTCCTTGTGAGATAGCAATCTTACATGGATTAGTGCACTCAGTGACCGTGTGCCACCCAAGGGCTGCCGGTTGGGTTTCGTGGGGGTGGCCAACCCCTCGATTCCATAGTCTCAGATATGGTAGATTACTAGAGAACATAGACCGCGCGGTCGCTTTTCAAGATAACTAGTTTTTCGTGATCATAGGCCTTTCAAAAACCCTATGTTTCTGCATTATTTCCCAATGTGCAGGTTGAGCGGGAGTTGGACCGAAGTGACCAGCGCGCATTTTGTCAAGCTTACTAGAAGATTTTCTCTTGGTAGCATATGTCGTCATACATATGTTTAAACATTTTCCACTGCGTACACTGATTTACTACGTTAACTTTCGATTTGATTGTACTCTAAAGCAGAAACCCTATCACTGTGAATCAACAACATTCGTATTTTGAACCGTTGAACATCGATCATGGTCAAACTCTCCTTAATTCCATCATGTCATCTTTTTAATTTCTCATTTAATTCCATAGTCACGAATACACCAATCTAAGCTATTGAATAGCAAGGTGCGGTCGTGACAGAGTGGTATCAGAGCGCCAGGTTTGCTCTGAAACCCAAGAGTCTTTCTTCAAAGTATAGTCTAGACTTGAGTCCCTAGACTAAAAATAGAGTCCTTGACAAAAGCGCGTCACTTCGACTCAACACGCTCAACAAGAAAAGAAGTAAGTATGTTCTTTAAAGAACTTCAATTATGAAAATGCTTCTTTTATAAAATGAACTGAATCGAAACTCGTAGATCACTTAGAAGAAGAGGTGAACTCTGTTAAGAGAACTTAGTTGCTTCAAACACTTACTTCTATGAAGTGAACTTAGTTAAGATCGGAACAAGTTCCTTTCATACAAAAGAACAGGGAAAGAATAAGAGCCAGACCAGACGTTAGACGCAGGAAGCAGCATGAAGATCGAGGCGACATACGCCGACATTCATTTAACGAGAGGCTGCTAACGCCTTAATTTTAGCATACCACGACATAGGAGAAGTTGAGAATTCGTTTAGTGGCAAATAAATAAGTCCACTTCGCCTTAAGTGCGTTCCCACGCACTTTGAAAGAATAAGAATAAGTTATATAGATGTATAGAGTACTAAAACAAGTTATATAAGTTAGAACCTTTCATTCTAGTATTCCTATTGATTACAACCCTGAGTAAAACCATGTTGTGTGTAGGATGGCTGCACGGATATTCACTCATAGGAGACCACTTTGACTGGGAGCTACGTCCGACGAGGTGATCCGGTACTACCATACGTATCAGATATGCCATGGCAACGACGTGGGCCAGTTCTTGGCCACGGACCACCGCCTTTGGGCCCGCGCCCATACACGTGGAGTCGGAGAGATCGAGGGCATCCGACGGCTGGTGCCGCTGCTACCTGCTAACTAGCAGGAATGGGCTGAGGAGTTGGCCCATGCACACATCCCGAGGTACCCCGATAGTCTGGAGGAGGTAGGTGATTACTACGGCTTCATGACTACGCTACAGACAACATTCACCCATCATGGTGCGCCGATGAGGGAGCCAGCGGCAGATGGCGGAGGATCCACATCACCACTCGAGGCATCACTGCCCGAGCTACTGCCACTGCCGAGCTCGCCCCCACCCGAGCTCCCACCACAGCCGATGTCACCCCCACCGTCGGCTGTTCCACCTGCGTCGCCCGTCTTGGGACGGTGAGGGAGAGAGGAGTCTGACGGAGAGCTAGAGCCGTCTCTTACTCGGGCGAGGACCTGCCCCGGGGCCATGAGATCTGGCTACCTCGGCTGGAGGTAGTAGCTCGATTGACTCGGCTGCCATGGATCGTGCAGTGGGACTCGTACGAGCTCCACCCCTCCGAGATAGTGATCGGGGAAAGGCCCCGATTATGATTAGTAACAGTCCTGAGGAGGAGTGGCGGCAATGCCACGAGGAGCTGAGTCGGGTGATCTCAAACGCGAGGCGTCACCTCGAGGGAGACTACGAGCACACGAGGAGTGCCTCTGAGGAGTATGAGCACCACTTGAGGCGGCGAGAGTACGAGCGTCACGTGGAGTAGAGGGATGTTGATCATGCACGGAGGATGAGGATGATTGAGGAGCTAGGTCGCCCCTTGCCGGAGATAGGACGGGAAGAGGAGCGACGTCGCCAGTTTGACATAGCGAGAGGCATACTTAGGGAGATCAGAGCCAGAGATTTAAAGTTAGATCAGAGGATGGAGGCCTTTCATCAGGAGACGGAGGAGATCCGGAGACGTGTAGCCGAGTACCGAGTAGGCCACGATAGATCACGACAGTACAGAGAGGGTCTTCGGCTGCCTGAGCCCGAGCCCGAGCCAGGAGCTAGGGCCGAGGTTGAGGAGGAGGAGGACCCCGAGGAGGACGAGAGCGATGATGATGAGGGTGATCAAGTCATTCCTATAGCAGGAGTCTTCGAGTTCGGAGGGGACGATGAGAAGGACGATGATTTGGGTCTTCAGTTCCACCTAGGGGATGACGAGGATCCTCCAGGCTTTGGACTCGATGACGATGATGATGAGCATGGGGGAGAGGTAGACTACGGCTCCGACCACGGCACTCTAGACTCTGTGGAGTAGTATAGCTTCATTGTACTAGTCATGTAACGACATTTAGTGGACCGTGCTGACCCTAGCTTATATTTCATTAGTATTATGTACGTAACGGAAATGATTAGATCATTCTGTAGTATTATAGTTAGGTTTCTTTTGATGACTAGTATAGTGGTTAATCCATGTAACTAAGTACCCGTAGTGATATGACTAGCTAGTCACATCACGTCGTGTACTCAGATAGTACGCTAAATATGTAGATCGTTTCGTGTAAGACCCGTTTAGGGCGATTTTCCCCTAGTATATAAAATGCTTATTTCATGGGTACATATCATTTTATAACGTTCAAACAAAAGAAAACGACCATACCATGTTCATACCAAACCAACGTTGTGCAAATTGTTTTCTAATATGCAAATGTACGAAGTAAATCCTAATGTTTGTTAGTTTGTCAGAATGCCGCCCAGAAACAGGCCGGGACGTCCTAGGAGAGCACCTGTGGCTGAATCCGTAAACCGTGGAATGGGTAACCACGAGAACAATGACCCGTTTCCGCCACCACCACCTCCTCCTGAGAGGAGAGTTGAGGAACTGTTTCTCCAACAAAACCCGCCGGTGTTCAATGGCATCAGAGACCCAGCTGAGGCAGAGGTTTGGATAAGAGCTTTGGAATGAATATTCAACTTTCTGCGCTGCACCGATCAGGAACGCTTGACATGCGTATCCTTCAACTGTCGGGATCAGCTGACTTCTGGTGGGAAGCGCGACGGAAGACCATGACGCCTAATCAATGAGAGAACCTCACATGGGACCAATTCAAGGCTGAAATTTACGACAAGTATATTCCCAAGAGCTATCGTAAGAAAAAAGAGAATGATTTCTATAACCTGAAGAAAGGAAAGATGACTGTGACGGAGTATGATAGGGTGTTTTGTGACATGTCCCGGTTCGCGCCAGATCAGGTTGATACGGATGAAAAGATGGCTGAAAAATTTGTGCCGGTCTGAGGCACGAAATTAGGATGGCGCTTGCAAGTCTTGGCAGGTTGTCATACGCTGAATCCCTAGGTAGAGCACTGGATGTCGAGGCAGCAATGCCCGGCGATAAGCCCACGTCTGCTCCGGCACCAACCCCTACTCACTCCTAGCCTCAGCACGATAAAGAAAAGCGCAAGTGGAATGGCAACCAAGGGAATCAAGGTGGGAAAAGACCATGGCAAGGACCGCCGCATCCCCAAAACCCTGCTCAACAGACTGCGCCGGCACCAACTGGGAATTACCCGACAAGATTCGCCGAATGCCCTAAATGCAAGAGAAGGCATGAAGGGGTGTGCAAAGCTAGAAGTGACGCCTGCTACGCATGTGGGTAAAAGGGGCACTATGCAAACAACTGTCCTAAGAGACAGCGAGGGACGACCTCAAAGTCGAGCCAGCCCAGTCAGAATCCTCAGCTCCGAGCCATGCAGGCCCAACAGGGACCACAAGGACAGCAACAGCAATTTCTCCCACTACCACCCCCACTACTACCGCAACACCAGCAGTTCCGTCAACACCAGCAGCAACAGAACGCGAATGCTTACGCGATGAGGTAGAGGCAGCCCGCTAAGAATCAAGGGAGTCAGGGAAACCTGGCAGGTATGGGCATACTCCATGGTAAACCTGTAATTGTTTGGTTTGATATGGGTGTTTCACATTCCTTCATTAGAAAATTATGCGTAGAGAATCTAAGTCTGAGAACGGAACCAATAGGGGCAGAGATGCGAATTACATCACCTGTAGGAGGGAACATTTCTCTTACGCACCGTTGCTCAAACTTAGAATTGAATCTAGGATCACACAAACTCCTAGCAAATAATCTGAGCATCTTACCGATGAAAGACATAGACATAATCTTAGGAATGGATTGGCTAGCCGAAAATTATGCCACCATCCTCTGTAAAGAGAGACAGATTTCCTTTAGAATGCCGGGTAAGGAACCGACAACTTTCCACGGGATTTCCTTGAACAAGCGAAAATCGGTGATTTCTGCCATCCAAGCAGCAACCTTGATAAGGAAAGGAAACCCAGCGTACCTCGTTTACCTGAATGAGGAACCAAAGGATGAGAAAGAGAGAAAGATCGAAGATGTAGGGATCGTTCATGAATTTCCTGATGTTTTTCCAGACGTACTACCAGGACTACCACCCGATAGGAAGATAGAGTTTTACCATCGATTTAGAACCCGGATCAGCCCCAGTATCCAAGGCACCGTACCGAATGGCTCTGAAGGAACTGGAGGAACTCAAGGTACAACTCCAAGAGCTTCTAGACCTAGGTTTCATCAGGCCTAGTGTATCACCATGGGGAGCACCGGTACTGTTTGTAAAGAAGAAGGACGGCTCCATGAGAATGTGTGTAGATTATCGAGAACTGAACAAGCTAACCCTCAAGAATAAATATCCATTACCAATAATCGATGATCTATTCAACCAACTCAAGGGAGCCAGTGTCTTTTCGAAAATAGATCTTAGATCGGGTTACCATCAACTAAAGATCCGACCAGAGGATATACCCAAGACGGCGTTTCGAACTAGATATGGCCACTACGAGTTTGTAGTTGTACCATTCGGTTTAACCAATGCGCCAGCGGTATTCATGGATCTCATGAATCGAGTTTTCCACCCCTACTTAGACAGATTTGTCTTAGTTTTTATAGATGACGTCCTGATCTATTCAAAGAACAAACAAGAGCATGAGGAGCACCTGAAAGCAGTATTAGGGACTCTGAGAATAGAGAAGCTCTATGCTAAATTTAGCAAGTGTGAGTTTTGGCTAGAAGAGGTAGCATTTTTGGGTCATATTGTGTCAGCTGAAGGAATTAAAGTGGACCCCGCAAAGGTGGAAGCAGTTCACCAAATAAAATCCGAAGTTTCTTAGGATTAGCTGGCTACTATCGAAGATTCATAGAAGGATTTTCCAAGATAGCCAGACCAATGACACAACTCCTGAGGAAAGGGATCAAGTACACATGGACACCGGAATGTGAGGCAAACTTTCAACAATTGAAAGAGAAATTGACCACAGCCCCAATCCTGGCAGTCCCAGATCTGGACAAGGGGTATGTCGTGTACACAGATGCCTCTAAGAATGGGCTAGAATGTGTTCTAATGCAAGAAGGGAAGGTGATAGCTTATACCTCCCGACAGCTTAGACCACACGAGCTTAATTACCCAACCCTTGACTTAGAAGTGGCAGCAGTTGTGCATGCCCTGAAGATCTGGAGACACCATCTCTACGGAGTTCGGTGTGAGATTTTCACGGATCACAAGAGTCTCAAATACTTTTTCGAGCAAAGAGATCTTAACATGAGACAGAGAAGGTGGCTCGAATTAGTGAAGGACTACGATTGTGGAATCAATTACCATCCGGGCAAAGCTAACGTAGTAGCAGACGCGCTAAGTCGCAAGGCACAGTCAAAGATAGCATTTCTTCAGACTAAAGAAGAGAAACTTATTCTAGAATTTGAAAAGATAAACTTAGAAGTGGTATCGCCACCAGAAACGGTAGAAGGGATAATCGCTACCCTAACCGTAGAACCTAACTTAAGAAGTCGAATCCTTTAGGCTCAGAGAAAAGATGAAATACTCGAGAAAATACGCTTGAAAATTAGAATGGGAGAGCCCGGAGATTACCGTGAAGAAGCAGATAATACGATAACGGTCAAGGGCAGACTGTCCATCCCACCTAGCGAGGAACTCAAAAACGAAATTTTGAGTGAGGCACACGATACGCCTTATACCGCCCACCCTGGTAGTACAAAAATGTACCAAGACCTTAAGAAGAAATTATGGTGGGATGGCATGAAGAAAGATATAGCTTCGTTTGTTGTAAGATGCCTAGCCTGCCAGCAGGTGAAAGCTCTACACCAACGACCTTACGGCAAACTGCAACCCCTAGAAATTCCACAGTGGAAATGGGAACATATCGCCATGGATTTTGTTACAGGATTGCCAAAGTCGAGAAGAGGAAATACAACCATCTGGGTGATCATAGACCGACTTACAAAGAGCGCACACTTTCTTCCGATACCAATAACATACAGATTAGAGAAGTTAGTTCAGTTGTACGTTCGCGAGATAGTACGCCTTCATGGAGTACCAATCTCGATCACGTCAGACCGAGATTCAAAATTCACCTCTAGATTTTGGATGAGCCTACAGAGAGAACTTGGAACTAGATTAAATTTTCGCACTGCTTTTCACCCTCAGACTGATGGGCAGTCAGAAAGGACCATACAGACCCTAGAGGACATGTTGAGAACGGTAGTGCTTGATCGAGGTGGTCATTGGGAGCCAGTGTTACCACTGATCGAATTTGCCTACAACCATAGACATGGCACCTTACGAGGCACTATAAGGAAGAAAGTGTAGATCACCACTTTACTGGGATGAAGTGGGTGAGAGAAAGATGTTAGGCCCTGAAGCGATTAGCGACATGATCGAGATCGTACGACAGATCAGAGAGAGAATCAAGGAAGCTCAAGATAGACAGAAGTCTTATGCCGACAATCGTCGAACAGAGATTCAGTTCGAAGTAGGAGACAAGGTGTTTCTGAAAGTATCTCCTTCCAAGGGGATAGTGAGATTTGGAGTTAAAGGAAAACTGAGGCCGCGTTTTATCGAACCTTATGAAATTTTAGAAAGAATCAGACCAGTAGCCTATAAGCTGGCGTTTCCGCCAAGCCTTGGAAACGTGCACAACGTTTTCCATGTCTCGCAACTTAGAAAGTACGTGCACGACCCGAAGCACATAATCCACCAGGATGAGGTAGAACTTAGTCCAGATTTGAGTTATGAGAATAAACCAGAAGCAATCTTAGACCGAAAGGTACAAGCAACTCAGAAATAAATCCATCACTTCGGTGAAGGTTTTGTGGAAGCACCACGGTCAGGAAGAAGCCACGTGGGAGCTTGAGGATAAGATGAAAGAGAAATACCCAGAATTATTTAACAAAGGTACGTAAATTTCGGGACAAAATTTCTTTTAAGGGGGGTAGGATGTAACGCCCCGTATTTTACTTAACTAGTTAGCTAATTAATCCCGATTGATAGTATCCCAAATTTCTAAAACAATTGCTTAGAGAGCAATAATTAAATCAAGTAGCAACTCGACTTCTAAAATTTTATTCTTCGAGTAATCGATTGGGAAGTGATGATAGAATCAAGTAACAACTTGATTTCTATATTATTAGTATATCAATAAGAAATTAGTATTCGGATAAACGAATCGCTATTATCCACGATCACATCAGCTAAACGATGATCGAATAAGCCGAATAAGAGATGGTCGTTGACTTCTCAATTTTATTTAACTGGGCCAAGGCCCAATAATTTATTAGATCGAGGTCCAAATAATTACGAGTTGGGCCAAGCCCATAATTAGTGCACTAAGATAAGAATATATATATAGGTAGTAGATCATATGAAAACTAATTATTGCGTGAAACTTGCAACCCATCATAAACTGTTGCATTTTATGCATAAAATGATGCATTTTGTGCATAAAATGTTGCATAATAAAATATATTATTTATATTATTTTATATTATTTTTATGCATATAATATATCATCATGAGAATTTACATAATAAAATATATTATTTTATTTTATTTTATATTATTGTTATGCATATAATGCATCATCATGAGAATGCAACATTTTATGATAAAAATGCAACACTTTTGTGCATAAAATACAACATTTTATGATGGGTTGCAAGTTTCACGTAATAATTAGTTTTCACCATAACCCATCCCTATATATATATATCTATCTATCTTATATACCAAGAAGAATGTTGGAATAAAACATTCATATTCTTAAATTAGTACAAATGTGTGAGTGAACACACACAGAAACAGAAACACATACATGTATGTATATATATATAAAATCTCAACAAACCCCTATTACAGCAAACTCTACTACATTAGAAAAACAAGAAAATAGCCTAATTTATATTCCTCCTATTAAGAAGGAAGTCACGTGACCTTACAATATAGCAGGTCGAATCCCACATATCCAAGGTAGGATTTTCTTAGTACAATCTCTATGCTACAAGGTTAGCAAACCAACAAGAGCACTAAGCTGAAAATGGAAAGAGAGAGAGACTAGTGACTATTTGAGAAACCAAGATCTCAACTTATAGTCTAAAGAAGGAAGGGATCAGCTCTTGAAAGGAGCCCAACATATCCATAGAAGCAGCAATCTCGACCCCTTGTAACACCTGCAATGAGGATGAAAACAGTCAACTAATAAAACAAATTTTAGGAGTTCAAAGTCTGCAACAAAAGAACAAACCAATTCAGACCCTAACTTGCTAAAATAGGAAGGGAAATCAGCCCATTTAGAACTCCAAAAATTAGTTGCACCACTAGTCCTACTCACAACCGAAACCTGCAATAGAGAGAGCTCAACCATGTAGAAACAAAAAAGAAGAGAAATCAAAATCTGCAGCTAGCAACAAATGAAAATCTGCAGGCTATCCCTTAAACAAGAATAAAAATAGCATGAAAAGGGAAGCTTTGATAAACTACAACCTATTTCCAGCCTAAGTCAACTTTCCCTTCTAGTTTAAGAACTCCAAACTGACTTCTATATACACTCTCTTCTCCCCCTCATTCAAACTACCTTCATCACCATCACTTAGAGCAAATGGAGAGAGTGAGAAAGAGTGAAGGAAGCTACAGCAACTAAGAAGAGTAGAGGAAGGGAGAGCTAGCAACTACAGCCCCACTTCATCAAGGTATTAGCATAAGCCTTCACCCCTAACGTAGTAGCATGCTATCATTTTCCTTCTAGTTTAAAATGGAATTACTAGCATGAATCTATCAAAACCCCAATCTAGAATAATAAACATGCAGTTCATGCATTCCCTACCCAACATGCTTCACTTACCACAACCCTAGAACACACATACATACTAATTCTGGGAAACTTAAACAACAAGCACACACCGCATGCTTCAACTTTCTGAATCTAGAACAAGAACACACCTCAATCCAGTTTTCGAAATTAAAACTGTAAGCCTCATAACCAGTCAGCCATAGCACGTTTAAAACTAGAGACTAACCTAATACTAGAAATAGAATGCATTCCACCGCACCAAATGAAATCGACAACTAAAACTAGTAATTAAAACTTAGCTTATAAGGAGGAGGTGGAGCAAACTACCGAATGAGGGAAGGATTCTCTCGTTGTCACCGACGGCGAAGAGCAACGAACAGCAGCAGGCAACGCCGGCCCTCTCCCCTGTCACAAACCTGAACCTACAAAACAGAGGATAAGAGCGAGGAACCGTAATCACACACAATCAAACTCTAATAAAAAAATTTGAGAGAATAGAGACGCAGAAATCAAAAATATAGACGGGATGGGACAAATGTCCCCTAATTCGAATGAATTAGGGATTTTGTTATATGGGCCACTCGAAGAAGCTCGCCGGAGTGCGGGAGTTACAGCCGCCATAGGGGAACCACCAGAACAGAGGTGAGCGCATCGGCAAAAGCGGAGCTCGCCGGATCTATTCGAGACCACCGGATGCCCTTCCAACGCGGTGCCGTCTCACCGCAACAACAGAGCGCCATTCCAAGGGCCGCGAACGGCGCATCATGCCGGGAGTCGATCGGAGAAGAGTTTTCCCAAAATTGAAATAGGGAATTCGATTTAGGGAACCTAATCAGAAACAGAGAGAGAAATAGAGATGAGCAAGAGAAGAGATGGTGAAGGCCGGCGACATCTCGTTCACCGGAGAAGAACGACAGGAGGTATCGCGGGAAGAATCGCGAAAGAGGAAGATGAGATCGACAATGAGGAAGGGAAACGGGGATTAAGGGTTTTGATCATCCGGGTCGGGTCGGGTCATCCTCGGGCCAGGTTTCATTAACTCGCGGGTTCGGGCTGGGCCGAGAAATAAGCGGGCCGAGCTGAGATGATGGGCTGGATTGGCAATCGGGCCAAAATTAACAAGTGCGCCGGTTTGGTCCCTAATTGGGCCAGAAATTTGTTAATCAAATTACGAGCCCAATCTCCAATAAATTATGGACCGAGACACCACCAAATAAATCGTGCTTCACCCAAAATTAAATTTTGATAATGCGTAAGGAATTATTTCCCGATTAAAAGAACTAACTTCAGATAAGTTAATTAACCAAGAATTAATAATTTAGATTAATTGATTAAGCTAATCAATTACGCAATTAAAATTAATTAGCTCAGTTTCGCAATAAATCAAAGATTGATTTATTATAATAAACTTATATGAACCGTTCACATAACGGTATTTATAATCCCAGTTTAGATAACAGTAACCACGTTACTAAATTTAGAATAACCTCCGAATTTAGAAACTAAAATCTTAGATAAGATTTCATTCGTTAGAACACGAATCTTACCTCGATTTTTATCAAAGGTCACACAAAGGAGGGACAGTAGCAGAAGCAGAAATCAAGTCTCGTTGCACTTGAGAAAACAACGAGGTGGGCTTTCTATAAAACAAAAACTTGTTTTATTAGATCAGTAGCTCTTTTAAAAGCATTGTCATGCCATAAATATTTTTCAGTTTTTGTATGATACCTATTTGTATTGGCTTTGCCAATTTTTAGTTAATGAATTCAGTCCTTGTGAGATAGCAATCTTACATGGATTAGTGCACTCAGTGACCGTGTGCTACCCAAGGGCTGGCCGGTTGGGTTTCGTTGGGGTGGCCAACCCCTCGATTCCATAGTCTCAGATATGGTAGATTACTAGAGAACATAGACCGCGCGGTCACTTTTCATGATAACTAGTTCTTCGTGATCATAGGCCTTTCAAAAACCCTATGTTTCACCAATAAATGGCTTGACAATAAAGGTTTTGGGCACATGTCCACTGGGTACTCAAGTACAAAATGAGTATTACTACCCGAGAAACGTAACCTCTCATAATTTATTTACCATGATCAACGGGCTGATTGACATTTAAAATGAATAAAATGTAAAGAACCAAGAAAAGTCATACCTTATTGATCTATTTTTATTTTTTCTAATTTATTTTAATGCTATTTTTTTTTCGAATGTATCCTAACAATTCTATAATCTTAAAATAGATATTTACATTACTATTTTTTTAATTATTTTTTACTTAATAATTACTAAATCAAATGGCTCCCGTCGAATTTCGACGGGTACTACACTAGTAATCATTAATAAGGAATAAGGATGATATCCGATCTAATAAAAATGTGAAAGCCATCAATACACGTCATATATCTATTTAATTATTATGGCTATGACCTATGAGATTTTTGATAGGCCATTTATTGAATCTTTTACATCCATATTTATTAGAAAGGGCAAACTATATAATTGCCAAACTTTTTTGACTATTAGACATAGTAAATACTTCCTCCTTTTCATAATTAGCGTCATGTTTCTTTGTCAATAATTAATAATTTAATGTCTTTTTTGTCCCATAAATTTGGATTTGAGAATTAAAGGAAATTTATAATTGGGAATAGATTATCTTCTCTTAGTTCTTGTACCCAAATCCATGAGAAGATATATATTAATATAAAATTATTGCTAAAAGAAATAAGATGTTATTTATAGGACGAAGGGAGTATATAGTATAGATATTAATCATATAGCAGTCGATTACTTACACTACAAAAAACTTAGGTTTCAGCCACACATGTATATGTCACTAAAAACATGCTTATGTGTGAACAAAGATATTTCCCTACGCATAACATAAATGTCACCATGTGTCGCTATGTCTTCGCCAGTAAAAGTTTTTACCTACACTTACAAATATGCGTGGGCAAAGTATCAAATTTTACCTACACATATATGTGTCTCCAAAAGCATTTCATATGTGTGGGTAAACATATTTTTGCCAATATATAATGATGACGTGGAAATTAGTGGACGATGACGAGACAATCTGTATGTGTGGGTAAATGTACGAGTTATGTGTGGATAATAAAATTTCAGAATTTAAATATTAAAAGATATATAATATATGAATATAATTATATGTGGACATATAAAATGTCAAGTGTGGGTAAATATATATTATGCGCGGAGAGTAATTTTAGTTTGTATATCACCATTCGATGTAATATATATAAACATTAAAATAGAAATAGGAACAACACATAAAGTTAAAACAAGAAATTATTATAAGAAATTTAATAATTAATATTTAATACAACTAAAGTACACAATAGACAAATATCACAACTACAAATAACTTTAAGAATCTATCAAAAAAAAGTTAAAAAACTTTATGCAAATAACTGTAATTAAAAACTTTAAAATCAAAAGCAGAATGCATTCGCCTTTAGTTGTATTCGCATTCTGCATTCGCATTCTCTTCCTTCTTTATGCATTCGCATTCTCTCCTTCTTGAAGCATGTGCCCTTTCTCTCTAGCAGTAGAAGCATAATTCCCTCCCATAAATATTACGACAGAATTAGATCCTTCCTACAATAGTCAAATATGCACAGAAACTAAAAGGATTAATTAAACATGTATGCGCTCATCTAACTTAAACAAAAGCATGAACCCATCGAAACAATCCTCAGATAAACTTCAAGAGACGGGCAAAATATGCCAAACTTCACAAATCTCAAACAAATTTCAAGGGACAAAATCAGAATATGCAAAACATCAAACTATCAACCATCATCAAACATCAACACTTGTACATTAGCTTACATTACAAAGTTCTCACACACACTGACACACACACACACACACACACAAACACATATATATAGAGAGAGAGAGAGAGACGTACTCGTGAATATGAAGGAAGCTCCATCATTCATATTTTTTGTTCATCCTGAAAGTAAATGATAAACACTAAATTAACATGGCAGATACTGCACTAAAGAGACCAAAAATATATATTCAGAGGTCGGAAAAAATAAAATATTATACCACAAGAAAATATATGCTATTATGGATAATTGCATCGGAGAGCTTCTGAAATATTCCACAATTTTTAAATGTACATTCCAATGAGTCACTGCACAAGGAAAGAATTTAATTATTCCAATCTGAATTGGGTTGCAACGCCCCAGAACTTAGGTCTCTATCAGTAATCAGAGACACCAACGTGGAATCAGCTATGCTGAGTATTTATTAAGAATTGATGCCTGCAAAAAATATAAATATGAAAACAAACCATGAACTTTACTTTTCGATTATTTTTTAGTCCTAGATTGTCTTGTTTTTCTTTATTTCTTCGTTGATACCTGTAAACTTATACCTGTACAATTATGTAACCTGAATCTGAATCGAAGAACTATATTAAATTATGATATTGTGATTATTAGGCCAAAATGAAGTGTGAGAAAACTACCTCTATACTCCCTGATGAGGAGGAGACATTCTCTGTTCTTGGAGAATCAGATTTTTGCAGGAGACGAATGAGAGCTTATGCTCCTCTTTTAGCACCTAGTTTGTTTCTATGCATTCTTTTGTTCTCTCGAATGTCTGGATAAGCCTTTCGTTTGCTTTCAGAGTAAATGATTATGTCTGCATTCACAAAGTGATCAAGATTGTAATCTTTGTAAATATGACTGCTATCACAATATTAAAAAATAAATCAAATATGTTTATATATGAAAAATGAAAACAAACTTGTCCAGCTGCAATTGACTTGAAGTCTTCAAGAATATACTCTTCAACTACAGAAACCTCTCCATCCACTTCTACTCCAAGAATTCTAGCATTATTCACCTGCACAAATAAATTAAAATAAAATAAAAATCAGCGAAAGAACAAACTAGTCATGGAAGGCAAAACAGCTGATCCTTGGCCATTTGATCTGCAGGTAATATATCCACAATCTGCTTCAACAGTGAAGGTAAGCCTTGTTATAAAAGTTATGTACTTCATCCAGACAACAACATAGTAGTCAAACCTCGTTAGTTCTTTTGTTCGTTTTTAGAAAAAATAAAAACTTCTGCTGTTCTTGTATAAAAATTTCAACTAAGCCGAAGTGTCTTACCATGAAGCCTTATACAGAGCTAAAAAAAATTAAAACTAGAGTCGTATTTTTAGAAGAAAATAAACTGAAATCAGAAATTAAGCTTAATTTTAGCCTAAGAGGCAATCCAGCGAACATTTCATATGCAAGACGAAAGATCTTCAAATTTATCAAAAACCGTAGTGCAGTCTCATCAGAATTGTTGAATCTTGATTTTCTTGGAGAAATTAAATAGCGTAGAGAGAATGTAAAAGAACACCAGAAAATTACGTGGTTCGATCTTTTGTGAGATCTACATCCACGGAGCAAGAGTATGAATTTTATTCGAATACTTTTGTCCGCCCCTCTTTACAAGGTTTCTTTCCTCTATTTATAGAGGATCTACATAACCCTAACCCTAATTTCTCTTGGGCTTGATATTGGGCTTCACGTCTATTTCTTCTGGGCCACATCCTATCACATCCCCCCCCAAAAGACATAGAAGTGAGGGTGTGATTTGAGGTCGAGCTTGAATTGCCTTGGCGTACCGCCTCGCTAGGATGATGTCGTAATAAAATCGCATTGCCCCGTTGAAATTAGGATTACGACGAAGTCGAAACGCTAGCTCGCACTTGTCTTAGACGAGTTTAGGCTTTTAAATAGCTCTACTCCGTCGTAAAACGAAGTTTTGGCTTTAAGTTAACTACTTCGTCTGAAGATGAAGTTTTGGTTTTCAAATAGCCACTTCTTCTAAAGACGAAGTTTTGGCTTTCGTAGCCACTTCGTCTAAAGATGAAGTTTCGATTTTCGAGTAGCCACTTTGTCTAAAGACGAAGTTTCGGTTTTCGTAGCCACTTCGTCTAAAGATGAAGTTTCGGCTTTCGAGTAGCCACTTCGCCTAAAGACAAAGTTTCGGCTTTCGTAGCCACTTCATCTAAAGACGAAGTTTCGGCTTTCGATTAGCCACTTTGTCTAAAGACGAAGTTTTGGCTTTCGTGTAGCCACTTCGTCTAAAGACGAAGTTTCGGCTTTCGTAGCCACTTTATCTAAAGACGAAGTTTCGGCTTTTGATTAGCCACTTCGTCTAAAGACGAAGTTTCGGCTTTCGAGTAGCCACTTCATCTAAAGATGAAGTTTCGGCTTTCGAGTAGCCACTTCATCTAAAGATGAAGTTTCGGCTTTTGATTAGCCACTTCGTCTAAAGATGAAGTTTCGGCTTTCGATTAGCCACTTCATCTAAAGATGAAGTTTCGGCTTTCGATTAGCCACTTGTCTAAGATGAAGTTTCGGCTTCGATTAGCCACTTCGCCTAAAGATGAAGTTTCGGCTTTCGATTAGCCACTTCATCTAAAGACGAAGTTTCGGCTTTCGATTAGCCACTTCGTCTAGAGACGAAGTTCCGGCTTTCGATTAGCCACTTCGTCTAAAGATGAAGTTTCGGCTTTCGATTAGCCACTTCATCTAAAGACAAAGTTTCGGCTTTCGATTAGCCATTTCATCTAAAGACGAAGTTTCGGCTTTCATAGCCACTTCATCTAAAGAAGAAGTTTCGGCTTTCGTGTTCCTTGTTTGTCGAATTTATCGATAGGAGTGGTCTCCCTACGCGCGTTTAAATTTTAGGTAGCTCTTTCTCGTCGTGAGACGAGGATTGGCTTTAGTATATATATACATATATATATATATATATATATATATATATAAACTAATAAAAGAAATTAGAATTAAGAATTGACCTTCGCAAGAAGACATTCTCGGGGCTTTTCTTGATGAGTCGGCGTTGAGAGGTCGGCGTCATGCTTTGATGTAGAAGCTTCGTGGCAATGTTGGCTCGGTGCTCGGTGGTGCCTCAACGACGACGTCGGCATGGCGAGGGTTCGGGGGCAGCGCCCCCGATAGCGGGGTCCAAGGGGCGGCAGCCCCTGGCGGGGTCCAAGGGGCAGAGCCCCTGGCTGGGGTCGAAAGGTTGCAAATCGCAGATTGGCGATTGTCACGACCGCACTTTACTAATCGATAGCAAAGCTCGGTGATTCGTGACTATGTTGGAAATTAACGAATAATTTACGAAAGATGGGAAAGTCGGGAATTTGATACGAACATATTATAGAACAAACACCGATAGACGGAATAAGTATGACATCACTCGTCATGATCTTGAATTACAACCATATCGAAGAATTAGAAGTATCAGAGTGTACGCAGCGGAAATATGTTTAAGAATACATGTATGAAGACATGTATTACCAAGAGAAATCTTCAACTAATACTACTTGCTAACTTTGACAAAAGCATCGTCGGTCCTCTCCCTTCATCCTGCTCAACCTGCACATCGGAAATAATGTACAGGGCGTGAGTACAAAGTACTCAGTGGACATATGCCCAAAACATTTTTATTGCCAAGCCATTCATAGTGAAGCATAGGGTTTTTCTTGAAAGGCCTATGTTCACGAAAAACTGAGTTGTCTTAAAAGCGTCTGCAGACTAAGTTCTGTAGTATTCTACCATATCTGAGTTCGTTGTGTCGAGGAGGTGGCCACCTCACTCGGTCACGTGATCGGTCACTATCTGGAATGACACGATCGATGTGTACACTAGTCCAAGAATAATAGCTGATCATTCAAGGACCCGAATTCGATTTATGAATTGGCCTTGCGCCATTTAACAGATAGACATCATACAAAAACTGAAAACATTTATGGCATGACAATACTTTAAAAGAGCTATTAATCTAATAAAACATGCTTTGTTTTATAGAAAGCCCACCTCGTTATTCTTCTCTACTGCAACGAGACTTGATCTCTGTTTCAGCTACTGTCCCTCCTTCGCGTACCCTTCGATAAAAATCGAGGTAAGATTCGTATTGTAACGAATAAAATCTTATCTAAGATTTTAGCTTTAGTTCTGATCGGAGGTTATTCTAAATCTAGTAACGTGGTTACTGTTATCTAAGCTCGAGTTATGAATCCCGTTATATGGACGGTTCATAAAAATTTTATATTAATAAATCAACTTGATTTATTACTGAACTCGATTAATTCTATCTGCGTATTTGACTAGCTTAATCAATTATGATTAACTATTAAATCTGATTAATTAACTTATTACCATAAGTTAATAATATGCTTAAGAATTTCCAAGTCTTAATCTCTTAATAGATCATTTTTGATTTATCGCTAAACTGGGTTAATTCTGCTTGAAATTGTGTAATTGATCAGCTAAATCAATTAATCTAAATTATAATTTTTGGTTAATTAACTTTTCTAAAGTTAATTATTACAAACGTGAAATAATTCATTATGAATTATCGAAAATTAATCGAGAGTGGAATGCGATTTATTAATGACATCTTGATCTATAATCAATCGGGAATTGGGCTCGTGATTTACTCGTTAGGCCGTGGCCCAAAACTTAAGGTGAAAGCTGGCCCACTAGTGGTCCAGCCCAGGGTTCGGCCCAATACTTTATCCGGCCCGGCCCGAACTCGCGACCTGACCCGAGATCCGGCCCAGTGGAACTAAACCATCACAATCCTTCTTTCCTCTTCATCTCGCGATTGACGAGCTCTTTCCCTTTCTCCCGCAATTCTCATCTCCGACTCCTCGACTCTAGTTCCCTTCTCCGATCATCTTCTCCGGCAATTGTTGCCGTCGAGTTGTTGCTAATCCGTCCTTTATAAATCGTTCTCTTCCCCAAATTGATTACTTGGAGAAATAGCCCTAATTCAAAAAAAAATAAAAAAAATAGGGCAGAGCTACACCGGTCTTTCTCCCGTCAGTCTTTGGCTGAAAATTCGCCGCTTCCGGCTTCAGGAAGGGCTCCGCCGCATGTCGAGATGGCGTCAACCTTGGGAAGGTCTGGCGGTTCGATTCTCGTGTTATGTCCTAGGCTCTCACTGGCGCGTTCGCTCTGCTTCGATGGTTCCAGATGGCCGGTTGCAACTCCCGTGCCCCGGTTGCCTCTCCGAGAGTCACAAATATCAAAACCTTAGTTCTTTTGAACTAAGGAACATTCGTCCCTTTCGGTTTCGTTTCGATTCCAACGCTTCTCTCTCTAATCCTATTTGTTAATCTCACTCGGTTTAGTAAGGAGTTCGATTATTATTTAAAGAGTTCATTCGATTCGAATTATTGACTTTTAGTTTCTCCGTTTCTTGCAGCTCCAGTGACCTGACGAGGAAGGCCGTGGTTCGCTGCTGCTGGTTCGGTACTGTTCGGCTCCGTCGTCGGAGCCCTGTGAAGGACGGGTGCTGCTGCCGCTCTGTTTCTCTACCGTCGAGGCCTTGTGCCTCGACGGAGGTTTAAATTCTTGTCACTCGACTCTTTTGCTTAAGCTACGTAAATAAGTTAGTTGTTTTAGTTCATTGAAAGATTAGGCTTGGTTTCTGAACTGAAGGTTATGGATATTACCATGCTGGTCATGGATTTAAGGTTTAAAGATTTACTTCTTATGCTTGTTCATAGGCTGATGTTTTACTTAAAATCTGCTGGGGTTTCATATATAAAACTATAACATGCTTGTGTGCTTAGAGGAGTTAGGTTCTTGGGAATTAACTTGAGCGATGATAGCATGCTTATTCACAGGCTAAATCTTTACTAATTTATGCTTGAGGTATGAGAGTTTGAGTGTTGTGCTTTACCTTAAAGGAGAGGGGCTGTAGTTGCTAGCTTTCTCCTATTCTCTTCCTAGTTGCTCCTTCTTCTTCACTCTCTATCACTCTCCCTATTTGATTATTTGAATGGGATGGTGTCGTCTGGATCTGGGGAGGGAGAGGTAGTGATATAGAGAGTTGTTTGGAGTTCTTGGTTTAGAAGGGGAAAGTTGACCTGAAAGAATTGAGTTGTAGTCTATCGAGGCAGCCTATTTTTGTGTCATGTTTGTTCTTAGCAAGTGATTCCCTGCAGATTTCATCTTGTTCTTTTGCTGCAGATTTTAAAAACCCTTCTTGTTTTATTTATCTTTGTTCTTATACAGCAGCTGACCTTTCCTTTTCTCCCCTTTGTTTTATTGACACGCTAATCCATTCATCTCCATTTGCAGGTTGTTGCTGTGGTGATGCTGTGTTTCTGCCGCATCATTTGGCATTCAAAGAAGCTTATTCTCTATCATAGGCTAAACAATTAGGGAAGTGCTAGAAGCTGCAAGTTGGGTTTAGTCTCTCAAGGAGTTGTTCTTTTCCTCCTTTAAGCTAAATGTTGTTTTGTGTAAGGCTTCTTGTTTGTATAGTCTAGTGTAGTAGGTGTGGTTTCAGAATTCAGGCTGTAAAATTTGGATAGGCTGTAATAAAGGTTATTTGGTGGATTTGATTTCCATCCCTTTGTCTATTCTAACATTCTTGGAGCAACTAGCCAAGGATGTAAATATTTTATTTTAATTCTTCTCTTGCTTTATAAAAAGAAGAATATATATATACATATATACATATTCTTATTTTAGTGTAGTAATTATGGGCTTACCCCAACTCGTGATTACTTGGACCTTGGTCCGATCTAATAAATCAATTAGGCCTTGGCCCAATTAAATAAAATCGAGAAGTCGACGACCATCTCTTACTCGAGCTTATTCGATCAACATTTAGCAAATGTGATCGAGAATAATAACGATTTATTTATTCGAATGCTAATTACTAATTGAAAACTAAATAATATAGAAATCAAGTTGCTACATGATTCTATCGTCATTGTTCAATCGATTTCCTCGAAAGAATTAACTATAGAAGTCGAGTCGCTACTCGATTTAATTATTGCTCTCTAAGCAATTGTTCTAGAATTTTGGATACTAAAAATTGATAATATTTCTTAACTATCGAGATTAACTACTAATTTAGTTAACTTAAATTACGGGGCGTTACAGCGATGCTTCGGCGACATTGGCTTGCAGCTCGATGGGGAGTTCGGCGGTGCTTCGGCGACGTCGGTTTGCAGCTCGATGGGGAGTTAGGCGGTGATTCGGCGACGTCGGCTTGCAGCTCGATGGGGAGTTCGGCGGTGCTTCGGCGACGTCGGCTCACAGCTCGTCGTGAGACGAGGATTGGCTTTTGAGAGCACTTGGCTGCGGCTCGTCGAGTGCAGCTCGACACTTATACGACGGAGTCGGTCGAAGCACGAGCTCGACATCGGTGCAGCTCGGCTTCCCTTCGTCGTGATTGCTCGGTTCGGAGGTGGTGCAGCTCGGCGGTGCTTGGCTGCGTCAGCTCGGCGAGGGGCCCGACAGAGGAGCTCGGCTGTGCAGCTCGTCAGTGCTTGGCTGCTGCGGCGACGTCGGCCCACGTAGGTGCAGCTTGGCGGTGCTGCACTACGGTGGGGGCGAGGTGGCTGCAGCTCGACACTTATGCGACGGGCGAGCTCGACGGTGCTTCGGCGACGTCGGCTCATAGCTCGGCTGCTCTGCTCGATGGGGAGCTCAGAGGGGCTACAGCTGCGGCGTCGTCTCGGGGGCTCGGTGGAGGCGCACGACAGTGCTGCGGCGACATCGGCTTGCAGCTTGTCGGGAGAGCTCGACGGGGAGCTCGGCGGAGGAGTTCGGCAGAGGTGTCGCAGCTCGTCGAGTTCAGCTCGTCATCGGTGCAGCTCGGCTGCCCTTCATCACGACAGCTCGGCGTTCATGACATCGTCGCCTTTGACTTCGTGAGTGAAGCTCGGCATGGAGGTGCTGCTTCCCGGCTACAGCCCGGCGCGGCGTAGCGACGTCGGCTCGCAGCTCGGCCTGGAGGTGGCTGCAGCTCGTCGAGTGCAGATCGGCGGTGCTGCTAATGCGGCGTCGGCAACTCGGCGGGGGCGAGCTCTGCATGCTGCTGCGGGTGTGGCGTCGCGCATGGCTCGGGTGAGTTCGGCCTGCTGCTTAGCGGAGGTGCTCGTCGGAGGTGTCGCAGCTCGTCGAGTTCAGCTCGTCATCTTTTCGACGGAGTCGCGCTTCAGCGCGAGCTCGACGTCGAGGCATGCTCGGAGGTGCTGCGGCGACGTCGGCATGGCGCTGCAGTAGCTCGGCCTGCTGCTGCTGTAGGTGCGACGTCGGCAGCTCGGCTTGGAAGTGCGGCATCGGCAGCTCGTCGCGGTGGTAGCTTGGCGGAGAGCTGCAGCTCGGCTGCTCCTCGTTGGAGTCGGCAGGGACGAGCTCGACATCGGGGCACGCTCGAAGGTGCCGCAACGACATCGGCATGGCGCTGCTGCGATGTCGGCTCGATGCTCGGTAGTGCTGCGGCGATGTTAGCTTGCAGCTCGGGGGAGCTCGGCGGTGCTGCTGCGACGTCGGCTCGAAGCTCGGCAGTGCTGCGGCGACGTCAGCTCGCAGCTTGTCGAGGGAGCTCGGCGGTGCTGCTGCGACGTCGGCTCGAAGCTCGGCAGTGCTGCGGCGACGTCAGCTCGCAGCTTGTCGAGGGAGCTCGGCGGAAGGCTGAAGCTCGGCATCTCTTCGACGGAGTCGGCAGGGGCGAGCTCTACGTCGGGGCACGCTCGGAGGTGTTGCGGCGACGTCGGCATGGTGCTACTGCAGCTTGGCCTACTGCTGCTGTAGGTGCGATGTCGGAAGCTCGGGGAGTATTGCAGCTCGTCAGGTGCAGCTTGGAGGTGACGGAGGATGGACCTGGGAGAGGCGTTGTCGCCTTCGTCGCGGCGGTGGCGCAGCTTGGCGGAGGTGCGGCCGCGATTCCACAGAGCGGAGGCATCGCCTTCTTCGCGCGGGAGGTAGTCACAGATCTGGGCCTTTCGAAAGCCGGCGGCGTCGCCTTTGACCTGGGAGAGGCGTTGTCGCCTTCGTCGCGGCGGTGGCGCAGCTTCGCGGAGGATAGAGCGGCGGCGGTGCGGATGGTGGTTGAACGTCCTTTTTCGCCCCCACTCCCCCTCTCTGTTTCACCCCCTCTGCAAAATGTGCCTGATGGCCTTCCAGCCTTCAAAGTTTTTTTTTTTTTTTTTTTTTTTTTTTTTTTTTCTGAATCATTCTCTCTGCCTTAATTCTTCCCAGAAAATTTTCGATCTTCAAACACAAAATAATCATTTCCCACAGACAGCGCCAGTGTTGAATCTTGATTTTCTTGGAGAAATTAAATAGCGTAGAGAGAATGTAAAAGAACACCAGAAAATTACGTGGTTCGATCTTTTGTGAGATCTACATCCACGGAGCAAGAATATGAATTTTATTCGAATACTTTTGTCCGTCCTCTTTACAAGGTTTCTTTCCTCTATTTATAGAGGACCTACATAACCCTAACCCTAATTTCTCTTGGGCTTGATATTGAGCTTGATATTGGGCTTCACTTCTATTTCTTCTGGGCCACATCCTATCAAGAATCATGTAATGTACCGTGGAGAACAAGTACCTGATCCGAAGGGGGGCCAAATTATGTGTCGGGCAGCGTGAAAGAAACAGGGTGACTGAGCCTTCAGTGAACCACGACAATGTAATTGAACTATTGAAACTCAACAACTTGTACAACCTCCCAAATCGAACACTGAGGGAAAAAAACACACACACACACGCATATATCATTAGCTAGAAGTAAAGGGTAGTTCTGGAAAAGGGAATTGATATCACCACAGGCACACATCCAACAATCGCCGACCTGCATCGCTTGTTTTTCCGATTGTACGCTAATCGGAGATTGATAAAAGAAGCAAAGTAAATGTCAAAGTGAGATTGAAATTGAAGGGAGAACGGTAATCTGAGATTGAAATTAGAAATTAGAAACCGCCATCCATTATGGGGGATTATATTTGACTGAAGCGCGGGTTTCAATTTTGGGTGAATTTTTTTGGTGTATGGCGCCATAAATAAATTTCTTTTCTATATAGTACGCCCTTTACACTACTCAATAATTGATTGGTATTTTCAATTGACTTTATGTACGAGCTGAAATCCTTTTAAGTCATAATGAGTACTAAGAAATATTAAATATAATTTTAATATTATAACTAGTTCAGCACCCGTCGAAATTCGACAGGTCTAATTTTTCAGTAAAAATTAAAATATTATTTAATTATTTATTTCAAAATGATAGTATTTTAAAAATTCATTAAATCTTTTTTTCAATTCTATATATTTAGGTTAATAGGGGAAAATCTTTCTCGTTTAGTTTTCTATTTTTTATAGTGTAGCGCCTGTCGAAATTCGACGGGATCACTTACAATTTTTAAGTAAAATTTATGATAATACAAATATTTATTTTTATATAATGTTAAAAAATGTGAGCATTTGTTTAAAAAATAATCGGAGGATAAAAAAAAAAGGTTAAAAGGAGAGATAATATTTTCTCATTTAGCTATATTCTTTTTTAAATATCAAGTCATTTATTGTTCTATGTAATTCAAAAATCGGATAAGAAAGTGTAACATTTCTCGAATTATTAGAAAAATAGGTCAACTCTAGGTGTAATATTTCTTATGTAGCTGCTCATTTTGATTGTCAAGTTAATTTATATTTTTAAACTTTTTTTTACATGGGCTATCCTATCGATTCTCTAAAAAAAACCAATATGATTAACTCGCATAGAATACCTATAAATTAATTGGTAAAGTTATAATTCCAAATAATCGGAATACAAAAATAGAAAACTACAAAATACAAGAATAACAAAAAAGATAGGTAAAAAAACATGCCATTTCTTTGGTAGTTTAATTTCATTGCAAAGAAGTAGAACTTTTTTTTAAGTTGTAATGAATTTAAATGTCAAGACGCCCGTTGATTATCAAAATTTAAAAATATGTAAATAGAGATAATATTTCTAAAGCTACTTGTTGTTTACATTAACAAAAAAAAAATAGGCCAGAAAAATATGTTATTTCTCAAGTAGTTTAATTTAATTGTAAAGAAATAGAACTTATTTTTTTTATAGGTATGCTCGATTTAAATGTCATGCCTCCTGTTAATTATTGAAATACAAAAATAGCCCAAAAAATATAAATATTTCTTAAAAAAAAAGGTAATTGTATTCATTTTGAAATCGAGAGTTTGACTTATGATGCACTTATATATACTACTATAAAACAACTCATAATTATCATTTACTCAATAAATTTATGCTAGAATAACTACTCCTAATGATGATGATTTACTAATAGTTTTGTACTCTTATGATGTCCGAGAAAGAGGAAGAAATATGAAAAAAAAATCATCATAAAATTCCCAGAATCAAAAGAAGAATTTCAATATTTCATTTATTCAAAAGTTAACAAACCAAATGACAGAGCTCAACGTCTATAAAACGTGAGTGCCGTTCTACAGTTTTGTCGTGTAGCCCAACTACTTTATTACACGTTGATGCATCTCAACCCATGATCTTAAAACTAATCTACGCAGCTAGAAATAAAACTCTGACTTGTAGCTCAATGCATGGATCAACCCTCACTTAACGCAATAAGCCATCCTTTTATTTGCTGAATAAACTGCAAAAACTGGAAATAAACATGAACTCCATCAGATATGACTTTGGGGTTTTCTAATTCATGCTTGCATGTACAGAAATTACATAAACAAATTAAATTACTACCACAATGTTTTCTAATTCATGCTTGCATGTATAGAAATTACATAAACAAATTAAATTACTACCACAATGATGAATTGACGATTAAATTTACAGAAAACAAGCCAAACAAAGCATCCATGCAAAATGTGGGAGTCCAGCCCACTTATTGAGAAAACTATCCACACGTTCTTGGTATAATTCTAGCTCCTAAGGTATGCTGTCACACATTTGTTTACTTCAGAAGTAATTATGCAGCTATTCAAAAGTAAAACTGAAAAGATCCAGCAGACATCATAAATACTCAACCTATATAGATCCAGCAGACATCATAAAATACTCAACCTATACAGATCCACTGAAATGTGCAATCACTTTCCTAAAAAAAATCTACAAAAGAAAATCTAGCAATTGAAAGCATAATATTGTTTTACTTTTATATAAACTTGGTCTATGTATGAAGTAGAGGTAGAAGATATAGAAATGTTCATTCAAAACCAGGAGGTTCTAACAAGCACTACAACAGTCCAGACAAGATACTATAACAAGAAAACATTATGGGAAGAAAGAACACAAAATGATAGGTTTCGCCATACCAAAATTAACTTTTCAGAGAGGAGGCTTACCATAGTATAATGTTTTAGCTAGAAAAACATGCTTTAGTGTCATCTGTAGTGGGTGCACGACATCCTTCTTTTAGCCATGTAAAATGTATAATTAGTTAAAATGATAATTTTATCAAACTAACAAAATGATTATTTAAACTAAAACTAATTAAAATTAACACCGACTTACTTCAATCATCACTCAATATCTGAGTCTTCACCGTCGTTGTTATGACCCTCTATGTCACTAGGATCGTCTTCATGGTCAGTTTCTAAAACGGATTCACTATCGACAAAAAGTGCTCCATCATCACAACTGTCATCATCACTATCCACCATCCCGTAATCATTGCGGCTTAACTCTTCAATATGTGATGCAGCCATCATGTCATGAGGTACATGTATAGGATCAATATCTTCTCGAACTAGTGAACATGTTTCTACTACATCTTCCGTTGGATGAAAAGGTGGCATCTCTCTCGAATCGTCATCTTGAAACACATCATTAGCCACAATCTCATCTTCATCGTGTTCAACTACATCAAAAATATTGTGGTGATTTACTTTTTGTACAATCTTCCAGTTCTTTCCCCGAGACGAGTCCTTCAAATAAAATACTTGCTGGGCTTGTGTGGCCAAAATAAATGGCTCGTCTTTATACCATTCAGATGTAATGTCAATTGATGTCATATTGTTATCAATTAACATTTTTCTCCCTCTTGGATCAGTATTGTACCATTTGCAACAGAAAATGAACACCTTTCTGGGGTAGATAAAGTCTAGCTGTATAATTTCATGTAAGACCCCATAGTATATTATGTCTTCATTCTCGTCACCGCTCCATGTACAAACTCCACTGCATTGTGTCATCAACTTGTCATCGCGTTCGTTGCACCGAAATTTTACACCATTGACAATACAACTAGACCAACTTAAGTATCGATCATCTGGCAACTGTGAAAGTGAATATAAATCTTCTGTCGCCCTTGGATCATTATTTTCTCTAAGAATTGCAATCTACAAAAAATATACACAAGAAAAAAGAATCAGCAATCATTGTTATTATTAATTTTTTGGAATATGATTAGAGTAATGTATATGCATTGTTACCTTTTCCCGGAACCAAGTAGGAAACTCATATTTTTGAATCATATCAATATCTTCTTCTTGTATGTTTCTGGAGCGCAAAGTTTCCTTGTGCTCACTAAAATTAACAGTGAATAAGTTCCACAAAATACAATTTTATGCACTATAAAGTATCAACATTAAATACGCACAACTCACTTTATATAGATATCGACTTCATCTCCGCAGTTATTTAGAATGTACCATTGCACCAAATTGCGACGGTCGCCTAGATTTCGAAACTCAGGTGCTCCCGGTGTGCGAATCTTATGGTTGAATAATTCCATTGAGTATTTTGCAGAAGGTATATCCCAATTGCGTTCTGGGTGAGTAAATCTTGTTTCGGTATCATGTAAATAGCGAGATAAAAATGTAATCGCCTCATCAACAATATATGCTTCAGAAATCGAGCCATCAGGTCGTGCAAAGTTACGAACATATCCTTTATATGTACCCATGCATCGTTCAATACCAAACATCCATCTTTGACTAACTGGTCCTCCTAGCAATGCTTGTTCTGGTAAATGCATGCATAAATGAATCATAATTGTGAAGAATGACATGGGAAATATCTTTTCAAGTTTGCACAATAAGATGACAATCCCTTTCTTCATATCCTCAAGCTCGCTAACATATAAAGTCTTTGCACATAACTTTTGAAAGAATTGGGAAAGCTCAATTAGTGCAACACGTATATTCTTGTCTAAGAACGGCAGAATGGCCACTGGTAATATCTTTTGAAGAAGTATATGGCAATCTTGAGTTTTCATTCCTCCAAGTGTATTAGAATCCGTCACGCATCGACTAATGTTGGATGCATACCCATCTGGCAAGCGAACTGACTTTATAAAGTCACAAAACTCCATATACTCTTCTTTACTCAATGTGTACTTTGCATGAGGTTTCTCGATCTTTCCATTTCTCTCTTTGAGCCATAATTCCTTTCGAATATTGCGATCTTCCAAGTCTAAGCGTGCCTTTACAGTATCCTTTAACTTGTAAGGATCATTTAATAGTGTTCCGATGATATTGTCACACACATTTTTTTCAATATGCATAACATCAAGATTGTGACGCATCAATAACTTGGACCAGTATGGGAGTTCAAACAGAATACTCTTTTTCGACCAATTCAACTCATCAACACCGCGTTTGCGCTTCTTGTCTTTATTGTTAGGTGATTTACCAGGAGTGAATGTAGGCAACTCTTCTAATTGTAGCAAAATATCATCACCGGAAAACTGACGAGGTGGTCCCTTTTTTTTCTGGTTTTCCATCGTATTCCGTACTCCTTCGCCATGAGTGCATGTGTTCTAAAAAACACCGATGTCCAATGTAACATTCTTTTTCACGAATTCGTTCTGAACGAGTATCCTCAAGGCATATTGGACATGCCAATTTTCCCATGGTGCTCCAACCTGATAAGTATGCATATGCTGGAAAGTCGCTTATTGTCCATATAACAGCTGCATGAAGAGTGAACATAGACTTAGAGAATTCATCATAAGTTCGAACACCACTGAGCCACAAAACTTTCAGTTCATCCACGAGGGGTCTCAAAAAGACGTCAAAGTCTTTTCCTGGAGACTTTGGCCCGGGAATCAATAATGTCAACATATAGTTGCTCTTATGTAGTGTACGCCAAGGTGGCATGTTATAAGGCATCAAAATAACTGGCCACATACTATATGATGTTGTCATAGTGCTAAAAGGGTTAAACCCATCTGAAGCTAGACCCATTCGTATGCTTCTAGGATCTGAAGCAAAATCGGGATGCAACTCATCAAAATTTTTCCATGCCTTCCCGTCAGCAGGATGACGTAACACTCCGGGCTCTTCCTTACGAACTTCTTTGTGCCAACGCATCTCTTTAGCTGTATGTCTTGAAGCATAAAGTCGCTTTAGATGAGGCGTGATAGGGAAGTATCGCAACCTTTTGTGTGGAATTTTTTTACGTACATATCTGCTACTGTTACAAACCGGGCATGTTGTAGCATTTTTGTATTCTCCATAAAAGATCACACAATCATATTGACAAACATCGATCGTATCGTAACCTAATCCGACTTCACAAAGCAATTTTCTAGTGTTATAATAGCTGTCTGGACAATTGTTGCCTTTGGGAAGTACCTCATTTAGTAACTTCAACAATGTCTCGAATGATTTATCACTCCACTTATTCATCACTTTGATGTTCATTAGTTTTACTACAAAGGTCAACGCTGACTCTCCACACCCCTCGTACAAAGGATTACGTACGGCTTCATACAACTTCTCATATCGGATATTCTCATCACTCGCTTGCAAGTTTTCATTCAAATCATCAGTTGGCCCAATATCAAAATATTGATTATCCATAGCATCATGTAGCCCTGCTTCTAAACCATCAATGTTCTGATCAACTGAATTCTCACCACTTTCCTCATCTTCCTCATCGAATTCTTCCTCACCATGGTAGATCCATCGCGTGTATGAACTATTAATACCATACTTAATCAAATGAGCACTAATACCTTCAATATTTTGCAACCTTGCATTTATACAGTTATTGCAAGGGCATAAAGTTAATCCCCTCTGGTCCAAATTTTGTTGCGCAACCTTTATGAACTCGTTGATCCCTTGTATATATTCGTTAGAAACTCGATTCGTATTTTTAACCCATTGATGATCCATACTATATAGATGTTGTTGGAAATGTAGAACTTGTCGGGCGTACAATTACAATAGAATAATCGAAGATTACAAGTGAAATGAGAAAAAACTACGAACAAAATGAAATTTGAAGTCGAGTCGAGGAAACCCTCTTTCCGCAAGACGAATTACGCCCTGGGTAGTGCTCACGGATTTGGTGCTTCGTCCCCAAAGATAAAACGACTTCTCGTCTTCTTAGTAGCAGCACCGCAAACTAAGAAGCTCCGGCGAACTGGAAATAAAAGGCGAAGGAACTGAGCTCGAAAAAAAGATGGAGAATGAAAAAATGCAGAGATGCTTTTCGTTGGTGTCCTAGAATGGCCTGCAGAGCCTTCTATTTATAGGCTGCTCATTCAGGAGGGACATCAATGCCATAAAGGCATTAACAGCCACTAAGGTAGTGGGTTAGTGGTGGAGTGGAAGAGGCTGACTGTTCAGCTGAAGAGACACCTTCCAGAGTCTTCTTCCGGATGGGCCACGAATTGGGCTGAACGGGTAGGCCTCATTCGAATTGGGCTGGGCAATTGGGCTTCCACATGGCCCAAAACACTATATATTTTGTGGTCCAAAAAATATAGTACACAAGACCCCAAGCCCAAGCCAAAGGCCCAAAGGACCACCCAAAGGACCAATTGCCAAGATCCAAGTCCACGGCCACGAAACCCGAACCCAAGGCCGAGGCCGAGGCCGAGGCCCGAGCCCGAGCCGGAGCCGTCCGTGCCGTCCGGCACGGACGGCGGGGCCGGATCGAGTGTGTGCTCACGCGAGAGCCCAACCACACACTTATCCACTTACTTGGCCCACTTGTTATTAAGCCCACATGTTTAAACACTTTTAAACAGCACACCACATTAATATTTAATCAATGTGGTATAACTTACACTTCATTAACTAATAAAGTAACTCTCCACCAAACTTTGAACATTTATATCTCACTCACCGGAAATCGGTTTGAGCCTATAAATATACCACGCTCATCTACTCCGCGAGTAGAACAATAATCTAATATTTAATTTATGTAATAAATTAAATATTTGTTATTATTTATTTGGTCAAAAACCAAATTTCCAACAATCCCCCACATGAGTGAGATAGCCATATGCAAATGTATGCAAATGCAAGAGCTCAGTCCTTACGAGGTATAAAAGTATTAGGATAGGTAGTTTGTGGCTTTGAACCTTCCATAGTCAACACCATTGAGTACACAGGCGGCATAGTAGCTCAATGCTTTGAACTATCCCTCCATGGCGACGATGTTAACGCTTATACACCTCAACCTCATCCGTTCTCACGTTGTGTCCATTTCGGCCTTGGACACCCCTTTGGTTTCATAAGTGTATCTTAACGAAGCGGCCTCACTTCACACTTACATAGGTAATTCTTTACCGAGTATCTTGCCATACTCAACCTCCTCGATGTATTTAGGAATCATTAAAAGTCATAGACTTATCCTCACCACTAGGCAAGCTTTCAACACTCAAATGCTTTCTAGGGAATAGATAAATGTGAGTGTTTTCACCCAAACTTTCACAGCTTAGTTTTCCCATTGAACCAAGTTCTTGGGGTTTCCAATCATCATGGTTGGGTTACCACTATGATAGTTCTTAATTTGTGGATTTTACTCCCATTCCCTCAAGCAACTTATTCATTTGATCACGGTTTAACCCTTTGGTTAGTGGATCCGCCAGATTATCCAACGACTTCACATAGTCGACTGAGATAATCCCAGTTGTGATCAAATGTCTCACGGTATTATGCCGTCGACGAATATGTCGAGACTTACCATTATACAAACCACTTTTTGCCCTACCAATAGCCGCTTGGCTATCGCAGTGAATCATCACCGGAGGCAATGGTTTCTCCCAACATGGTATGTCCTCAAGAAAGTTTCTTAGCCATTCGGCTTGTTCACCAGCTATACCTAAAGCTATGAATTCGGACTCCATGGTGGACCGGGCTATACACGTCTGTTTTGTGGATCTCCACGTTACAGCTCCACCCCCAATAGTAAACACATACCCACTTGTAGAAAGTGAATCTTTCGTGTCCGAAATCCAATTCGCATCACAGTACCCTTCAAGTACCGGGGGGTATCTCAAAAAATGTAGCCCATGACTTTGAGTATACTTCAAGTATCTCAAAACTCGTACAAGAGCTCTCCAATGCTCCTTGATTGGATTGCTCGTGTATCGACTCAATTTATTCACGGCACATGCTATGTCGGGTCTAGTGCAATTTGTAAGATACATTAAACACCCTATGACACGAGCATAGTCTTCTTGAGCAACCGACTCACCTCGGTTCTTGCTCAAATGAACATTAAGTTCTATCAGAGTTTTAGCGGGCACGCTTTCAAAAGCGTTAAACTTCTTGAGCACTTTCTCAACATAGTGAGATTGTGACAAGATAATCCCTTCGGATTTCCTTAGTATTTTCATACCAAGAATAACATCCGCTAAACCCAAGTCTTTCATGTCAAAGTTCCTCTTTAACATGTTCTTAGTTTCATTAATTACACGGATATTACTACCCATGATTAACATGTCATCTACATAAAGACACACAATAACATACCCGTTATTCGTGTTCTTAATGTAAACACATTTATCACACTCGTTTATCTTAAACCTATTTGACAACATCACATTATCAAATTTCAAGTGCCATTGAAGTGGCGCTTGCTTCAATCCATAGAGGGATTTAACCAGTTTGTAAACCTTATTCTCTTTACCAGGTTCTACAAATCCTTCTGGTTGTTCCATATAGATTTCCTCCTCTAATTCTCCATAGAGGAAAGCAGTTTTCACATCCATTTGATGTATCTCGAGATTGTGCAAAGCAGCAATTGCGAGAAGCACCCGAATGGATGTAATCCTTGTTACAGGAGCATAGGTATCGAAATAATCGTACCCTTCTTTCTGCTTAAACCCTTTGACAACCAAACGGGCTTTGTACTTGTCAATTGATCCATCAGCTTTGTATTTCCTTTTAAGGATCCATTTGCACCCCAAGGGTTTACACCCTTCGGGCAAATCAACCAGCACCCAAGTGTGGTTTTGCCTAATGGACTCAATTTCACTTTGTACCGCTTCTCTCCAAAACGGACTGTCCGATCTAGAAAAAGCTTCTTTGATCGTCGTAGGTTCTTGATCCAACATGAACACTACATAATCCGGACCAAATTGCTTTGGTTTCCGAACTCTACTACCACGTCTCGGTTCACTATCTTCCGGATTAGACCTTTGTCATTTGCGTGACTTAGGTTCTTCATCCTCGGATTTAGAACTCGTGGCTTCACCTTCAATTCTATTGCTAGAATTTGTTTCTACATTACCCTTGTCTTTACAAGGATATATGTGTTCAAAGAATATTGCATTCCTTGACTCGATCGTTGTACCCACAGTCATGTCGGGTACTTCCGACTTGTGGATAACAAAGCGATAGGCGCTGCTGTTATGTGCATACCTAATAAAGATATAATCAACCGTTTTAGGGCCAATTATAACTTGTTTAGGTAGAGGCACTTCAACCTTCGCCAAACACCCCCACACTTTAAGGTATTTGTACGACGGTTTCCAACCTTTCCATAACTCATAAGGAGTAACATCTTTACCTTTGAGTGGAATCTTGTTTAATATATAGTTGGCTGTCAAGACAGCTTCCCCCCACATATTTTGGGGCAACCCTGAACTAATCAACAAAGCATTCATCATCTCCTTAAGAGTTCGATTTTTACGTTCAGCAACGCCATTTGATTGAGGTGAGTATGGAGCCATCGTTTGATGAATTATACCACTTTCGTTGCATAATTCCTCAAACGGAGCGACATATTCGCCACCTCTGTCACTTCAAACACTCTTAATTCGACCACTTAGTTGATTTTCGGCTTCATTCTTGAAGTGTTTGAACGCTTCAATAGCCTCATCTTTATCTCTTAAAAGATAAAGATAACAATATCTCGTGCAATCATCGATGAACGTGATAAAATACTTCTTACCACCACGAGTTTGCACATACTTTAAATCACACACATCGGTGTGAATTAAATCAAGGGGTTTCGTGCTCCGCTCAACCGAATGAAACGGTGGTTTTGTCATTTTTGCCTCAACACAAACTTCACATTTGTTTTGAGTGTTAACTTCATTTAACTTTAGTAAATCTAAATTTACTAATCGTTTTATAGCATTTAGATTAACATGTCCTAATCTACAATGCCATAAATTAGAGCACTTAACAATGTAAGAGGAAGTAGTAGCATTTTCATTACTCTCAATAGATTTTGGTACATGGCGTATAGCCAATACATTCAACCTAAAGAGACCATCAGAGAGGTAACCCTTTCCAAGAAAAGTACCACTCTTTGACAAAATAAACTTGTCAGACTCAAAAACTAGTCTAAACCCCTTGTTAACTAGAATAGAGCCCGAGACCAAGTTCTTTCGGATGTCGGGAACATGCAACACGTTCTTCAAAGTTAGAGAATTCCCGGATGTAAGCTTTAGCACCACATCTCCAACTCCGACAACCACGGACGAAGCTTGGTTCCCCATGTTGAGCTTCCTCCCCTCAACAACTTGATAGGTAACAAACTTGTTCCTATCGGCACACACGTGCGCAGTAGCGCCAGTGTCGATGAACCAGCCTCCCGGCTTTTTGACTTGGTTGACCTCCTCGGTGACCACAGCCGTAAAGTCTTCTTTCACCCACTCGCCATCTTTTTCGGCGACGTTGGCAGCATGTTTCTTCTTCTTCTTATTCTTGGGCTTCTTGCAGTCCTTCGCAGTATGCCCATGCTTGCCACAATTGTAGCGATCACCATCAAACTTCTTCGATGGTCCCTTCGCCTTGCCTTTGTCTTTGGCATTTGGGCGATCACGCTTGTTGGAGGGACCGCCCTTCTCCATCAAGTTCACCTTGGCATCAGACGGTGCCTTCGGTTTGTCTTGATCGCGCACATCAGACTCGATGCGTAGCTTCACAATCAAGTCTTCAAGAGTCATCTCCTTTCGCTTGTGCTTAAGATAGCTCTTGAAGTCCTTCCAATTAGGGGGTAGCTTCTCGATCACGGTCGCCACTACGAACGCGTCCGGAAGGACCATCCCCTCAGCATGGACGTCATGCACAATGAGTTGAAACTCTTGTACTTGCTCCATCATCGGTCGAGAATCGACCATCTTGTAGTCCAAGTACCGGGCTACAACGAACTTCTTCGTACCCGCATCATCGCTACGGTACTTTTTGTCTAACGCCTCCCAAATTCCTTTGGAGGTGTTGACACTAGAGTACACATTGTACAAGCTATCATCCAAGGCGTTGAGAATGAAATTCTTGCACAAATAGTCTCCATTGCGCCAATTGTCATACAAGGCACGAACATGGAAGTTCACCTCATTGGCATTTGGCGCAGCCGGCTCATCTTCCGTGAGGAAGTTTGCCACTCCCAATGTTGTCAAGTAGAACAACATCTTTTGTTGCCACCTTTTGAAGTCAGCTCCGCTAAACTTCGGCGGCTTCTCGGCGGGTGGCATCACCCTTGGTGCCGAGTTCGCTCCCATAAGGGAGCCACTTGGGTTAGATCCATAGGCCGCCCCCACAGTCGAGCCCATGAATGGCGCTCCAACAGTTCCACTAAAAGTGAAACCCACGGTGCCGCTTGAAGCGGAACCACCGCTTGACAAAAATAGGTTATTCCAAACCCACGAACTTGAAGGCATAGTCGAGCCTCCGGTTGAACCGCCAGTGTTGGAGTTCATTGCCGATGCAGTAGTGAAGGTTGTCAACGGCGTTGACATGGTTGATGGAACAGTTGACGACATAGTAGATGGCAATGTCGAAGCTTCAATGGACGAGTCGGTGGAAGCTGCAACACTTGTCATCTTCGAATAGTTGATTCAAAACTCCTTGGAACGACAAGTAATAATTTCGTCTTGCGATTGTTGGAAGTGTAGAACTTGCCGGGCGTACAATTACAATAGAATAATCGAAGATTACAAGTGAAATGAGAAAAAACTACGAACAAAATGAAATTTGAAGTCGAGTCGAGGAAACCCTCTTTCCGCAAGACGAATTACGCCCCGGGTAGTGCTCACGGATTTGGCGCTTCGTCCCCAAAGATAAAACGACTTCTCGTCTTCTTAGTAGCAGCACCGCAAACTAAGAAGCTCCGGCGAACTGAAAATAAAAGGCGAAGGAACTGAGCTCGAAAAAAAAGATGGAGAATGAAAAAATGCAGAGATGCTTTTCGTTGGTGTCCTAGAATGGCCTGCAGAGCCTTCTATTTATAGGCTGCTCATTCAGGAGGGACATCAATGCCATAAAGGCATTAACAACCACTAAGGTAGTAGGTTAGTGGTAGAGTGGAAGAGGCTGACTGTTCAGCTGAAGAGACACCTTCCAGAGTCTTCTTCCGGATGGGCCACGAATTGGGCTGAACGGGTAGGCCTCATTCGAATTGGGCTGGGCAATTGGGCTTCCACATGGCCCAAAACACTATATATTTTGTGGTCCAAAAAATATAGTACACAAGACCCCAAGCCCAAGCCAAAGGCCCAAAGGACCACCCAAAGGACCAATTGCCAAGATCCAAGTCCACGGCCACGAAACCCGAACCCAAGGCCGAGGCCGAGGCCGAGGCCCGAGCCCGAGCCGGAGCCGTCCGTGCCGTCCGGCACGGACGGCGGGGCCGGATCGAGTGTGTGCTCACGCGAGAGCCCAACCACACACTTATCCACTTACTTGGCCCACTTGTTATTAAGCCCACATGTTTAAACACTTTTAAACAACACACCACATTAATATTTAATCAATGTGGTATAACTTACACTTCATTAACTAATGAAGTAACTCTCCACCAAACTTTGAACATTTATATCTCACTCACCGGAAATCGGTTTTGAGCCTATAAATATACCACGCTCATCTACTCCGCGAGTAGAGCAATAATCTAATATTTAATTTATATAATAAATTAAATATTTGTTATTATTTATTTGGTCAAAAACCAAATTTCCAACAGATATATCTAGCAGTAATATAAAATAAAGCATAATTAGTTTGACTCTTAAAATATTAATCACATTGAGATATAAAATAATGCAATATAAATAGTAAAATAAAATGTCGGACAAAAAACAGAACTTACCCGGTGTGGCTCTTCGGCCGCCCAGGACGGTTGTCGAAAAACTCTGGAAAACGTGGCAGCTTCTTGGTGGCGCAAAAGTGAATTGAATTCCCGTCTTCTACTTCAAGAGTGCTAGAACAAACGAATTTCCTACTTGATGAGTCTGGAATGAAATTCAGATTGGAGCATAAATCATATGGTCGGCGAAGCCGTGTATAAACTGAAATCTCTTTAAACTCCAGAAAAAGAAATTGATGGGCTGAGGGGTACTTAACCTTATGGATTCGATGAAAAAAGGATTGTCCGCAACAAATGATTCGTTGAAATGTAACGCTGATTTGACGCAGTTTGTGAAATGAAAGTTGATACAGAATTATTTTCGTGATATGTGAAGAAGAATAAAATAGTAATAGTAAAACCAGAATGATCACTTTAAGTACTTGTCTTTCAAATTTAACATCAAGAATTTTATAAGATGTCAACGGGAGAAAAATGGACTTGGTTTTCCAACTGTGCCTCTATATATCCGGAACGAGATAACAACTTTTTGTTTTTGAATAGATGAAGTTGACGCAAATTAATAAGCAATTTGTTATAACAACTTAATCATAATCTCTTCCGATCCGAAACAAATTAGACAATCATTATTACTTTTTGTTGCATGAAAGAAGGATTTTGCACTTTTTAATTTCCTTATTTTGTCAATCTCGATCCCTTTTGTTACTTAAGCTATTTTGTCTATAAAATATAGGGCATTTGTAGTTCAGATTTGATACAATAAAAGATTAAAATTAAGTATATACTATAAACTATTACCAGTGATTAAAGCGACAGATACAATTTATTTGAATTCCTTATGTTGGCTATATAAATCTTTATATTTCCGACCCAAAAAAAAAAACTTTATATGTATTTTGCTTCCTTTAACTAAATGTATTAACTTTATTGCTGAAGTGGATCATTGTAACTCTAAATCATTGTTAAAGAAAATAAACTTGTAAAGTACTTCATAACAATATGAAAGTGGACTCCTACGTACCCTATATATGTTGAATACAAAAGTATAAGCAAAATTTTAATTAAAAGAAAAATGTTCAATGTCTATTTCAAACAATAAAAGCCTAAATAAACATCAATGAGTAATAATTCAAGTACAAAACCATCAATAATTAATACTAAAAGTAACTGAGTTTCCTAAATAGAATATACTACTAAAACTAGTTAAGCATTAATATCATCACAAGAAACGATCTTCATCTTCATCTTCATCTTCATCGTCTATCATACACCACCACTTGTGGAAGGTCTGGAATGGTGATATGCTTGTAACTCTGAATGCGACATAATATTTCGGTCAATCAATAGTTGTCGTATCCAATCAAGCTCACCTTTCAGGGCTTCGTAATTAGCATTGACCTCCTCGAGTTGATTAAGAGTTTGAACATATTTAGCCTCGACCTCCTTCAGTTCATCATGTGTTGGGCGTCTTGAGGTTTGGTTGTGGGTGCCTTGAGACTTACTTGGTGACTGTCCCCAACCAAACAAACGATTTGATTGTCGCCCTAGGACCTTCTCCATTATTTCTTTATCACTCATCTGTTCTGGCGATGGATTATCTTCTCTCAACTTCACCATTTCCTCATACAGACAGTTTAGCAAGTCAACAAATAAAACAATGATTAAAGTTACAATCATCCAATTCAGCATGTTTTAGTAAACTACTTTATACCTAAATCTATATATAGTATTATATATTCTTCAACCCAGCTGAACAAACTATGAATTGCATAGACAAGGTATCAGTTAGAGTAACACTAAATTAATAGCAATAACAATACACTTACATATTTTGCTTTCGCCTCCTCTAAAATAAGGCCATTTTTGGAGTGACGAATTTTCCAAGTTTCTATTTGTCCCGTTGGAGCATCCAATTCAACTCCACGAGAACGATGGTGGCGTGGGGTACTCTTCGATCCATTCCGCGACTCCCATTTTCTTTTAGCCCTGGATTCGGCATTCTTTCTTGCTCGTTCCTTAATAGAAATCAAGTAACAAAAATATAACAAAATTTAAATGTAAGATGCACATATTTATTATAAGCTAAAATCTATGCATTACCTTATATAAATTGTCAGACCAAAGATCACAAAGATACTCCCAATCCGCTTTATTAACTCCTTCGTGGCCAGCTTCCTTAGCTTCAACAGGATTGTCTTCTCCTTTCATGTCTTTGAAGTCAGCAAGTAGGCTATACCTGAAGTTTTTCCAAGCTTTCTGCATTTGGCTATCAATCGCTTTCTTGATTTTTGCATCCTCAATATCAACATCAAAAATTGTCTGCAAAGAACTTTAAGTTACACTTCACAATAATAATTATCAAATAAAAAGGGCAAAAAGGAATAATGCTTACGAGAAGCTTCTCTCGAACTGTTTTCCTTTCCTTTTCAGGTACAAGCCTCCATTCCTTGTACCTTAAGCTACAGTTCTTACGCACATGGTAGCCAATTTCATTAATGAAGGCTTCTGCATTGTCGCATATAGCTTTTCATCAATCGAAAATTGAACTCCACCTTCAGCCGTTCTTTGGCTCTCATCATTGCCTGACGAGCACCTTTTCCGGTAGTGATTCCACGAACATTTTTGGGCTCCGTATCAGTGGTTGGCTCACTCGAAGTTAATTGAGTTTGAGAAGCTGCTGATAATGCATTTAGAATAAATATTAACAAATAAAACAACCACTCACACAAACTGTTTATGGCAAAGCAATTAAGTAAGTGATATACTAACCATTTTCGGGCTCCATTAGTATTTGAGATGGATCTATAAATCAAATAGATAGAATTCAGACAATTTTTTTTTATAAAGATACATGATATAGAGATGATAATAATTATTAAACTCTTTACTAACCGACTTGTCGTTCCCCAAACGCAGATGATTCTTTGCATAAAAAAAAAAAAGAAAAAGTTACAACTAGTGAATTTGCTTAAAAATTATAATTGGACTTTGTAGTGTGTCATGGTTTTTGGGTGTTACCAGAACGTAATGCAATACGATCTCTGCCATGTTCTCTAGCTGGTGCAGTAGGACGTCCTCCTCTTCGGAATCGGGAAGCCATTTACTAACCGTATAACTGTAAGAGTAAAGATAACCAAATTAGTAACTCAGTTTAATAAGTAGAGAGAAAAACTATCTACTGACTGAAGAAACTAAAACGAGAGAATGCTTAAGAATATCAAACATAATAGAAGAATTGGAAGCATAAATCAACAAGTTGATAGGAAATTCACATACATTCTTAACCTCTAAACCTTCACGAATATCAACTCAGATTAACAGTACAGGTGGCGAGATAGAAGAGAAAGAATAAATATGGATAATATCTATATCTCCAAATGAAATACACCAACACAACCTACACGCAGAATATGGTTTTGCCCCACCAATCTTGATCGTGCAATTTTTTGCCGCCAAAAACACTTTAGTAGAGGGATAATCTGGCGCCAACAACAGTTTAGCAGAGGGATAATTTTGCGAGAACAACAGATCACCAAAATTTTATGGCGGCAACAGTTAATTAGGTTGCGAAATTGGGCAAACACTCAACGTGAAATGGGGCAAAATTGGGCTTTAAAAAAGATTATTAACCGCATATAAATATAAATAATAATTGACACATATGCGTGGCTAATAACTTTTTAAGAATCTGCCACGTAAACACACAATACAGAGAAAAATAAATCTAGTTACATATTAAAAAATTAAATTAAATTAAGTAACAGGATAAATGCAAATATATTCTCATAATGCCAATTTTCAACAACCGATATAAAAAAATATGCGTGACCAAATCGATCTGGTTACATAATTAAAAATAAATTTTTTTAAGGTAAATTCATAAATGCTTCCAACTCAATTTATTTCTCATGATGCAAATTAATTTAGTTATCCGTGACCAAAGTAACCACATATTATTAAATTCAATATATTTTAAATATTTTTCACATACAAAATATTTCTTAATAACAAATATTATAAACTGATATGAAAATTAATAATATTCTAATATATGTTCAGGACGTGATTTTTATTTCTTCTTTTCTTTAACTTGGAGAAGAGAATATGTGTTCATTGATTATGAAAATTAAAACTTAATTTAATTCAAATAATACATTTGTGCAATACATGTCTCCACGTGAACATATATAAATGTTTGGAAATAATGTAGTTAAAATAAATTTAAAGAGTTAAAAATTTAAATGTGGCTAAACAACTATGGAAATGTGGCTAACATTTTTTAATAATTTTCCACGTCATTATATGTAAAGAAAACTATGGAAGCCTAACGTAAATATAAGTAAATATAAATAATATAGAAAAAAAAATTATGTTGCTAAAAGGTTTTAGTCACACATATTAAATGTCATTCACAATACAAAAATGTCTAGTTGAATTACCTACACATCTTTTTATTATGTGTAGCTATATTGCCACACATAATTATGTGTGGCTAATTTATGTGTGGGTAAATCTTCAATTTCTTGTAGTGTTAAACTATTAAAGACGTGACAATACTATAAATAATGAAACTAATTTAAATATATACCTTAAATACTAAACCCTACAAAAAGAAAAAAAAAACAAACAAACAAACTTAACTCTACAAAAAAAAAAAAAAAAAAACAAGCTCAACCCTAAATGGTAAAAATTTACGACGTTGCATTACCACATTAGCGGTGGATACATTAAGTATGACCATCATAGATAGGGGAGCGTTTCTGTATATTCTAGATTAATTCTTTAGCGTCTGTAATCCATTCTTACACGCCGAATGTGAGATGTATCGTTAAAATAAATTTGAATGTGTTGGAACTTATACACTAATCAGAGTGAATGTATTCTTTTTTTTTTTTTTATAATTCTAATAGTACATTATTTGTTGGAATTTACACTGTTGAAGGCATTTTTTTTTAACAATTTATCAAGAATAAGGATGTCTTTCTATTTTTAAAAAAATAAAATAAAATTGAATAATTATAAATAGGACGTAAGGAGTATTTAACAAAAATAAAAAGACTTTCATCTTTTTTAAATACAAACCGTACACATATTATATACTCTCACACACGTACATATTTGAAAGTATTCGACTCTATCCACGGATTGGTTAGATAATTCATTGTTTTGGCTATTACATACTCCCTCCGTCCTACTGAAATGGAGATATTCTATTATTTTATACCTCACATATATTCAGGAAGCGTCCCCACTTCAACGGGATGGAGCTAGTATTTTGTAAGTTCTAATCAATTTAATGATACAAAGCCTTCTTACAAAAATATGATTTTTTCGATGGCATATTTTGTCGACACTTAAAATCTACGTACCATGTGTGTAGGCATTGGGTGCTCTCTATATATGCCTTTTAAAGACACATCATTTACCTAAACTCGGAAGTAGGCATAAATATCAACTACGGATCTATGATTAACTATGATCTGATATCGTGCACGCATCTTAGTTATATATTTTAAAATATAAATTTTAACACACATTTATACACATATACATATAGGGATGAGATACTCGTGAAAACCTACAAACTATATATTTTTGTGCATACACTACAAAAATCTTGTTCAAAGCCGGCAGATTCGTGAACGGAAAAAAAAAATGAACACCATGGGCAAATCTCAGGCGGATCCTGAACATAGTGGATCCCCGACGGATCTGTGGCGGATTCCCGACGGATTATGTCGGCATTCTGCAGCCAAAATTCGCCGGCAGACAAATCCGCCGGCGTTTGCATTTCCCGACGCCCGTTTTGCCGACCAACTTTTCGCCGGCAAATATTAGCTGCGGAACGCCGACGGATTCCATCGGAAATCCGCCACAAATCCGTCAGGGATCCGCCACAGATCCGTTGGGGATCCACCCCGTTCAAGATCCGCCTGAGATTTGCCAGTGACGTTCATTTTTTTTTTCCCGTCGTGAATCCGCCAGCTTTGAACATGATTCTTGTAGTGATATAATAATGCATATCTACTAATATGATTGTGCATTTTCATTATATATATACATATATAGGGATGTGTTATGGTGAAAACTAATTATTACGTGAAAACTGCAACCCATCATAAAATGTTGTATTTATGCACAAAAGTGTTGCATTTTTATATATAAAATGTTGCATTCTCATGATAATGCATTATATGTATAAAAATAATATAAAATAATATATTTTTTTATGCAACATTTTATGCACAAAAATGCATAATTTTATGCATAAAATGCATGAGTTGCAATTTTCACGTAATAATTAGTTTTCATATGATCTAATATATATATATATATATATATTGGCCGAGTTAGGATTTTGGTATCATGAAAGGTCCAATCAATCATAGTTTTCTGTCTCATAGAAAGTTTGATATTGGATGTTGCTACAATTTTGGATGTTTGAGATGATGTGGAAAATAGTATCCATGTTTTTTGTTTTTTTTTTAATGAAACTTCGAGTCACCCTCCGGTTGCCGATGTCTATTATCCGCCACTGGAAAACTACTTTAGGCCATAAAGTGAACACGTATGCAAAGTACATGCTAGTTTAAGATTTTCTTAAAGTTTATGTTATAAAGTGAACATCACACCAAAGTTCGGGCCATAAAGACCCATTACTTTTATTACGATCGGAACGTATTACATATATCTTCTTCAATAATTAGCTAGAAGTCAATTTGGACAATTAATCTTTGTGTTATTAATATTATGTTTGGCACCCAAATTAATACCAACTTATTAAAAACCCCTATAAATATCACCAACTAAACTACGTCGGACATCAAACATCGACTCATCATGTTACTCTCCATGCTCAATCTCCCTTTCATTTCTCAAATCATCAACTTCCACCCTAATTTCACCTCAATATTACTATCCATATCAATAACTACAACAATCCTCATAATTTCCTTCCATTTTCTTAAAAGCAAAAAGTCTGCTCAAATTTTTCTAGTAGATTTCTCATGCTACAAACCTCCAGAAAGCCAGAAATGCAGCCGAGAAACTCTGCTCGATCGAGCCAAGAAACAAGGAATTTTCTCAGACGACTCACTGAGGTTCATGGAGGGGACGATGCTCTCTGTCGGAATCGGTGATTCAACCTACGTTCCCGAAAATATTCTAAGTGTTCCTCCGGATTTGAGCCTCGAGGCAGCGAGAAATGAATCAGAAATGGTGATTTTTGGAGCCATAGATTCCCTGCTGGCGAAGACGAAGATTGAATGCAGTGAGATTGGAATATTGATAGTGAACTGCACAGTGTTTAATTCAATTCCTTCACTGTGTAGCATGATAGTGAATCGTTATAAGCTTAGAGAAGATATTTGCAGCTACAATCTCACAGGGATGGGATGCAGCTCTAGTTTATTAGCCACAGGCCTTGCCAAGCAGATACTTCAGGTTAGTACAGTTTCTTTAATGATTCTCTTAAATAAAACGTATCAAATTTTATCATATCGGAATTATTTGAGAAGTGCATGTCGCTTACTTAAGCTTTAGGATGGATCAATTGAAAAATTAGCCCCTCTAATTTAAAGTAAGAGAATATATATATAATAATTTAATTTGCAAAGAAAAAACATTATCGTGATTGAAAATGTTTAATTAATAGGTACGTGATTGTCCCCTATGATGGCTTGAATCTACCTTTTACACTACAAGAATACTGTTCATCGCCGGCGCATTCGCGACGGACAAAAAAAGGAACGCCACGGAAAGATCTCCAGCGGATCCTATACTAGGCGGATCCCCGACGGATTCGCAATGGATCCGCAATGGATTCCGTCGCCATTCCGTAGCCAAAATTTGCCGGTGGACAAATCTGTCGGCGTTTGCATTTCCCAACACCTGTTTTGCCGACGGATTTGCTAGGAAGTCCATCGATAAAACGGGCGTCGGAAAATGCAAACGCCGACGGATTTGTCCGCCGGTAAATTTTGGCTACGGAATGACGACGGAATCCGTCATGAATCTGTCGGGGATCCGCCTAGTATAGGATCCGCCGAAGATCCGTCCGTAGCGTTCCTTTTTTTTTTTGTCCATCGCGAATCCGCCAGCGATGAACAGTATTCTTGTAGTGTGATGTATATTAATTTCGGGTAGTTGAGAATTCAATTCATCCTAGATTCTATAATATATGCAAGCAAAATACAATTAATAGTTTATGGAAAAAAGAAAATCATTGATGAAGTTAGGAATTTCGTTCAAGAAGGTCCAATGTATATGTGCCCTCTTTTGAAAGTTAAAAATTACTGAAAAACGAAAGCGGAATAAAATGAAATAACGGTTGACTTATATCCCTCGTGAATTATTAAAAAATGAAAGGAAAAAGTGAATTATTACTAAAAAAATATGTAAGGGAAAAGTGATTCATTATTAACAAATGAATGGAAAAAAATAAATGACTATCTCTGTCCACAAAAATATAATGCGGAATGATGGGATGTTTGATATTTTTTAGCGGAGATATAATGGTAAGGTTGAGATTTATTTGGGTCCCTTTATTGGAAAGATTACATATTTCATGGGACATAAAAATGACAAAAGAAAAAGGAAAAATAAAAAATAAAAAAAATAAGAAGCCCACTTTTTCGACTATTTAATTCTATATAAACCCTTCCTCATCCCGTAGCTTAATTTCTTTTCCAACAGGTTCGCCCGAACACTTGTGCTCTAGTCGTAAGCACTGAAAACACCACTAGCAGCGTCTATGCCGGCACAGATTTCTCCAAAATCATACTCAACGGTGTATTCCGCTCCGGTGGCGCCGCGGCTATCCTCTCCAACAAACCCTCTCACCGTCGCCGCTCAAACTACGAGCTCCTGCACACAGTCCACACTCACACGGCCAGCTCCGACATCGCATACAAATGCATTTACCAAGAAGAAGACTCAGACGGAATCACAGGTATAACAACGACAAGAAATCTCTTAATCGCAGCCACCTCTGCCATCGAGCAACACCTCGAAATATTAGGGTTTCTCATCCTTCCTCTATGCGAGAAACTCCTCCTTGCTAAAAATCGCATCGCTCAGCGTCTCCAACCGGGGAAAGTTGAGCCGTATTTTCCCAAATTTAACAAATGCGTCGAGCATTTTCTTCCGCATGTAGGCGCAAAGCAAGTGCAGGACGCGGTGCGGAAAAAGCTGGAGTTTGAGGTCGATGATTTGGAAGCTTCTAGAATGACTCTACACAGGTTCGGAAACACTTCCAACTCTTCTGTATGGTATGAACTTGCGTATTTGGAAGCTAAGGGTCAGGTCAAGAAGGGGGATCGGGTCTGGCAGATTGCATACGGGTCGGGTTTCAAGTGTAGCAGCGTCATTATGCGCGCATTGAGAGATGTACATGTGAAGGTTGATGAGATGAATCCATGGATTGCTGATATTCATTCTTATCCGGTGGTTTTGGATACCTTACCTACATTTCCTTACTTGCTTGAAGCTCCAAAAATGTAGTGAATGTAATAATCATATAATTAGATAATATTATTGGTTGGCCTTTTTGCTTACCAATAATATAACTCTTCCCCTTCCTCCCAAACAAACGCACACCACACACCAAACAAACGCGCGCGCGCGCACCGACGCACAACACACACAGACAGAGAACACCTACACACATCACCTCCCCCTCTCTCTCTCATACACACACACACACACATACACACACTCCACAAATACACTCACGCTGCACACATACACAGCACACACACACATCGCCACACACTCACGCACAGCAACACTCACGCACACATTACCTTTTTTTTTGTTTTTTTTGTTTTTTTGTTTTTTTGTTTTTTTATTATCATTTGTTCTTCAATATACGAATTGGAGTTTGTCAATTGACGAATTATTCTCTTGAATACAAAAAATAAAAAATAAAAAAATCGTGATTTGCCTCTTTTTATTTACGAATTCAATTCATGAATTTAGGCAATTTTTGTGAGCAATTCACGAATTCAATTCGTTAATTCAGGCATTTCTTGTGAATAACTCACGAATTGAACTAAAAATTTGTGAATTTGGCAAAGGGCGGGGTATTATGGTAAGAGTGACTATTTTTTTTTATCTTTTTTATCCAAGTGGCTATTATTTATCTTTACTATCTCAAAATAATTATATTTTTATCTATTTCCTCTTTTCTAAATCCTAGACTTTAATGAAAATAAACAAGTAAATAAACAAGAATTAAAAGCAATTATAAAGCAAGAATTAAACTTGAATCTAAGAACAAAAATTTAAACCTAACTTAAAGAAAAAATTAACTAGATGAAAGCAATTAAACTACGTAAGCATGAGTTGAATTAAAAGAGAAAGCAATTGACTACAAGAAAATTGGTTTTTTGTGACATATATGCATGCGACAGTGTCATAATTTTACGACGCTTATGCTCTTAATGTCGTATATTTGCGTCAAACATGTGTCATAAAATTATTGTGTCACTATTTTGCGACAGTAATGCGTCACTTTATTCTGTGTCTCGTAATTACAACAGTTTGTTTGCGGCATATCAGTTGAATGTCATAATTACACATCACATTTAGAATAGTGTTGCATTTTGTGTCGTATGTTTGCGTCATTAAAATATTATGTCACTATTTTGCGACAGTAATGCGTCACTTTGTTTTGTATCTCGTAATTACAACAGTTTGTTTGCGACATATCAGTTGAATGTCATAATTATACGTCACATTTGGAATAGTGTTAAATTATGTGTCGTATGTTCGCGTCATTAAAATATTATGTCACTATTTTGCGACAGTAATGCGTCACTTTGTTTTGTGTCTCGTAATCACAATAATTTATTTGCAACATATCAGTTGAATGTCATAATTATACGTCACATTTGTAATAGTGTTGCATTTTGTGTCGTATGTTTGCATCATTAAAATAGTGTGTCACTATTTTGCGACAATAATGCGTCATTTAGTTTTATGTCTCGTAATTACAACAATTTGTTTGCGACATATATTTTTTTTATACTTTACATTGTAATTATGATATGCCGCTCCTCAATTTGTGAGCACCGATTACCGTTTGTTCATTTTAGCATTATAATCTTTAATTTTTTACTACCTTAAAAATTATATAGAAATTATTAAATCCATAAAAAAAACCAAAGCTCAATTTTTTCTTTCTTCTATCTAACTTTAAAAAGTGAATAACAAGACAAATTGAGTTTCGATTTTTATATATTTTGTAGATTTAATAACTTCAATATTAATTTCTAAGGTACTCGAATATAAAAAATAAAAAACTTAAAAAATAAATAATACTAAAGTTATCAAACGGCAATCGATATATCATTTCTTTGTTTTATTATACAGTATATTTTTGTTTTTTAGTCTTGAATTATGTTAGATGTTCAATGTAGCACTTTTATAAAGCAATAATGCATTTACATGTTTTTCTACCTCTTTTGTTATAATTCTTTTTTTTTTTTTTCAAATTGTATTTATATATGTCTATATATTTGTATTGTGGCATTTTTTTTTAGATTTTGAATTTTTTCGACAAGTTGCTATTTTTTTAAGATAGTCTTAATTCGAAGTTGACAATTATAATTAAGTTTTGAATTAATAATTTTTAATTTTATTATAGATTAAATAAAAAATAAAATACTAAATTAAAATTTTGGCATTATTAATAATTTTAAGGGAAAAATGGCAGATTAATAATTTAATTGGGATTAATTGACAATCTTTAAAAAAAAAATATTAATATATTTGATAACAAAACGTCCAAAAATAGTAAAATATTCTTAATCTCCAAATCAATAGTATGAAACATAGTTTTGCCTGAAATTCTGAAAAATAAATAATAATAATAATAATAATAATAATAATAATAATAATAATAATAATAATAATAATAATAAATTAATAACATTGGAACATAAGTCCAAAACCGTAACTAAGTTCATTGAACCCAATTATGCAACCCAATTAACATTGTGAACTATGCAGGGATCTCCAATAATTAAGAAAATAAATTTAAAAAAAAGGAAAGAATAAAACCTAAACTTCGTCTTCTTCTGGTTCATTCTACAGTAAAAATAGGGAGGAGCTTTACTTCACGTTCAATACCGGTTGCGGCCTCGACAAGCAGTTTTAAGAGGAAGATTGAAACGTGATTCTTTTGGGCTCGATCTACTGCTATTTTTATAGGTATTCTATTCTATTTATTGAAAGAAATAAGAAAAGAAAGGCCGCCTCTGTAGTACGATTGCACGAATCACATGTGCGTTAATATTACTTGGAAATTGCAGAGTTTTTTTCGCTAGATTTAATCATCTTTGTCATCCGTAGGAGCATGATTTACACCCGTTTATAGGGTATAGTGATTTGATTCGTTACAGATTAATACGGTCATTATCTGATAAATGAATCATTAATTGATTTTTGTAGGGGAACTTGAGGGTAGAAATTTGTTGATGAGCCTGAGGAGGAGGAATATTGTTCTATAATTCAAAATCTTTGATGCTTTCATCTCCTTCAAACCATATGTCAAAATCTTTTTTTAGTACTAGTCTCATTGCTTAAATATTTGAAATGGATTTGTGGTGAGCAAATCAATAGTCATTCTTGAATAGGCTAGGCTACGTAGTTGAAAACGTGTACGGAAGCATTTTATCTTGCCCACTGTATTGTATAAGCATTTTGTGTGTAAACAAGTAATGTGTTCCATATTGAAGTGATTTTCTGATTTTATCTTGCCAACTGTATTGGTATAAGCTTTTTCCACTTATACATAGAATTCATCAGTGTACAAACGTGTAGTGGCAGTAGAACCAGGAAGAAAGGCCTCATTGTTAATCTCATGTGCTCATGTAGAAAGGAGATGAAATTTCTTACCGGAACACTGGTATGTTGTTATGCTGATTTACGTAGCAATTTTGATAACCAAGGAATACTTATATTTTTTGTACATATCTATTATTTCATATGAAATAAGGGAAGATAGGAAAAGATCACGTGTTTAGTTAGATTTGTAATCGCTTGGCCGGAAATTGGATGAGGGACTGTTGCCTCTTTACTGAAGCTTAGAACTAAATTAACATGAGCAAATAATAATTAACATGAGCAAATAATATGATGTTACATTTTATATGTTTTAGGTGTAGTTGTATCTTTGGAGAGGAGCAGCTGAAAACTTGAAGGAAGAGGTTTGTTTTAGTTGAATTTCTATATTGTGCAGCCTTACATTCGATATCAATTTCTATAATTTATGCTCTATTTCATGAATCATCTTTTCAATGAATGGGATGTTGCAGTTCTTCCTTGGTTTTTCTGTTTTTCCTCATCTTTTAATAGCATCTCTCAAGTGTTGTGTTTGAAGCATACAACAATATTCCAAACTTGGTAAGTTCTGATTTCCTTCCTCATCATTTTTGTTGGTTGTTTATATTATCACTACACTCTGTTTCGGAGTTAACGAAATTTAGGTAATCATTTCAATTAAATTGTAATTTCAACATTGAGGTGGCATTAGTTACTCTGGGTTTTTGTTTGGAAAATGAAAATTGTAATAGAACATATACTTTATATTGAGTTGATTTTTGGTGCGAGCTCCATGAAGGGTGCTAAAATGTTTAGCTCTGCTCATTGACTCATTATTTGAACATCTTTCCTAGATGCCCAGCCCAATTTTGAACATCTCTACTCCTTGTTTTCCGCCTACAATTGATTTTTAAACCATTTTGGTCTTTTTATCATGTATATGAGATATTTGTGTTATGCCTATTTGGTTTTTCGATAATTTCAGTTTGTATTTCACTTGTTGGAAGTTTAAATGGATTGATTTTGGTTTAACTTAGGGTGCAAACGGGAAATGGCGAGCTACGTATGGCGGAAGTATGCTAATTATGCTACATATCATCAGTCCTATTTGCCGTTGTGCTGCAGATTTTTAGAATGTAGTAGTAATATGGTTGATATTGTATATTTGAAACTATTGATTCTTATAGAATACAATTTCTATATTAAATACAAAATGTGTTGTATATTGTGCAAAAGGTGTCACTTATTTTACGACTTAATATCACATTTTAGTAACAAATTTCCTATGTCGCAAACTATGCAATATATTAAATATGACGCCACATGTGTCGTAAAAACCTACATCATATTAATTGTAATGTGTTGCAAATAAAGATGCATCATTTTAACTAATGTCACATAATATGTCGCATTTTAACACGCGTCACCTAAATTTATGTCGTTAACTAATGTCGCATAATGTGTCGCATTTTAACATGCGTCACCTAAATTTATGTCGCATAATGTGTCGCATTTTAACATGCGTCACCTAAATTTATGTCGTATAATGTGATGCATTTTATATGACATTATTTTAGTGTTGCATAAAGTGTCATTTATATTGCAACACAAACAAATAAAAAATGTCGTAATTTTGCTACATACCCCTTTCGCGACATAATTTATTGTGTCGCAGAAAATGTCACAAATCAACATTTGCGACATTAAAAGGGGCCTTTCGCGACACATTTTTATGTCACAAAAGGCCAGTTTTCTTGTAGTATATTAAACTAATCTAGATAATATTAATCCTAACATGCTTGTAAATAAAACGAATCTATAAAACTTTAGAGCAATTAAAACTAATCCTAGACAATCAAACTTAAGCAAAGCAATAATTAAAGCAAATAAGCAAATAGAACTAAGACTAAAAGCACAATAGTAAACTTACAAATCAAAAAGGAACAAAGCAAAACGTCGAAGAATTAAATAGAACTTGAATCCAAAGTGATCTACAATCTTCAAAGCATAAAGAAATCTAATACTGAAGTTTTTGTGCTGAAAATAAGAGAGAATAATATGTGTTTTCATTCCCTAAAAATTATATATATATATATATATATATATATACATATATATATGTATATATATATATAAAGGGGTGGGATCTTATGGGAGATATTATCAATTGTGAGAAACTAGGAACTCATCCTAACCCTTCCTTTTCCTAAAACGTGGGGTGTAGATTTGATGAATTTCTTTTTATTAAACTGAAATTCTTAATATTATAACTGAAAGAAAGGATAATATGGTCATTTTCACTATACTTATCCCATCCGCCCTATATTAACGGCATTTTATCCTCTCACTAATGCTTTCCCTATTAACGGCAACAAACTAAGAAATTAGAAAATAGTTATAATTGTCACTTATTTTTTTAATTCAAATTTTGTTCTGTTTTTTTCTTATTGTAACCATAAAAATATGTATATATATATAGGCTACTCATTAAGCGTTACTGCGACGTAAAATAAGCATGAATTCTTTAGTGTTCATATGCAAAAAATTCACAATATTCCTGCAAATCATTGAATCATAAATTAAAAACACATGAAATCAATATTAAAAAGCGTATGTTTTTTTTTAAAAAAAAAAGAAACATGAAATCAACACTAAAAAGGCATGCAATCAACAGTAAAAAAGCGTGAAAGAAATTAAAAGAAGCATGCAATCAACACTAAACAAAACATAAAAGTAACACTAGAAAAACATGATTTTTTTGCAAAAAGAAGCATTAAATCAACATTAAAAAAGCATGAAATTAAAACTAAAGAAGTATGAAAAAAAGAAGAAGCATGAAATCAATACTAAAAAAGCGTAAATTTTTTTTAAAGAAGCATGAAATCAACACTAATTTTTTTTTTGATGTAATGCTTGTATGTAATGTTCCATATATTGCATGCACACTCATTGTTAAACATTCAAATGCTTATACATAACTAGTTTGTTGCTTTAATTCGTGTATTTGTTTATTGCTTTTAGAGTTATCTATATATTAAATATTATATGCTTAAATATTACTTAGTTAATGCTTAAACCCTAAAAACAAACAAAAAAAACACTATGAGAAAATTAAACAAGCATATAGAAAAAACAAAATAAGCATTTCAAAATATAAATCCGTTGATGCTTTGTAAGTTTTTGTATTTTGCTTATTGTAGTGGGCAAAATTCGTCAGCCCAAATTATTCAATTGGCCCAATGCGATCAATTGGACCGAACGGAATAACCCAATATCCAATCTTGGGCCCAAGGGTGTCCGGCCCAAGCGAACTAATTCATCAGCACGCTTGACCAGGTCAAGCCGCTTTCTCCTACTGCTAGGGTTGAGAACGAGTCAACAACAGCCCTCCCTTCCGCAAGAATCGGAACAAACGAGCAAAGTGGGGCAGCAGATAAGGACGAACGGTTTAAACCCTAAAGGGTGAGGCCATCCTATATATACGACTGATCACGCTCATCAGGGGCATCCAATCTCTCACGTATTCACTCACGCTCTCCACTCTTGCTTTCTCGCTCTCTACCCTCTCAACACGCTCATACTTCCTGAAGTAAAGGTTTACGATCGTTTGACTGGCTAGACTAGCACGAACGACCACCTCCTCCATCTTAGTCATCTCAGTCATCTCAGTCGGATCAACCAGATCAATCGGCTTATTCGACTATCTTGCATTATCTTTTCAACTCTTAATCATTTCAATTGAGTTTATTTACTTTTTCGCATCACTCTATTGCCCTACTGACTTGAGCGTCGGAGGCCCTTCACCGGACACCCCCACCGGTGCTCTTGAAGGGCTCTTACGTCTGTTGCTTGTGTTGACAGGTTGCTAGTGGCCAACCCGTTCAATCAATCCAACCCGTGCAACCGGACGAGTCGGATCCAACTTCAATTGTAGATTTACTCTCTACAATTTGGCGCCCACCGTGGGGCCCTAGCAATCAAGCGAATCAACGCAATCACCAAGTTCATCAAGTTCACCACCATGGTTGACGAAAACAACGTGAACGACTCGAATGTCGAGACTAACCTTGTTGCTCAGATGGCTGCCCTTACTGAACAGATGAATCGAGAACGTGAAAGTCGGGAGCGGTTGGAGAAGGAGAACGCTGAACTCCTTGCGCGCCTTGAGGCGGCATCATCATCCCAGATCCAAACGGCTCAACCATCTCGATTCAGGGTTCCGGTGAACCCGATGCAGCCTCTGGAAGACTACGTTCAAGTCGAGGATGACGACAGATCTGACGATCTGGATCACACAGAGTTGTCTGGTTTGGTAAGAAACTAGACTTCCCATCACACTGATACTGATCGAACTCGTGTTTCCTTCCTTACAGGTAACAGGGTATCATTGGATCTCGAACCTCCACAGATGACGATGCGTGCGACTAGATCGGTTGGGACCGGACGCCCTGCCCTGGCCGTTGGGCAAACTAGCATGGGAGCTGAATCCAGCCTCCCTCTCCTAGGCATACACACTCAGACTCCTGAGCCAACTCCGACAACACCCGGAGTCAGTGTTGGCCACGCCACAACCGGAGGGATCGTCCAGACACCCCATGCAGGCATTAGCCAACCGATTCATACTGGAGGCGATAGGATGGCCCCAGCAGGCGGAGCTGCTCAGACTGAACGTGGCCTAGCCCACATTGCAAACCAACTAGATCAGCCAATTACGCATGTTCAGCCCACGACTGTAGGTTACTCCCCGAACCTAGATGTGGAATTAGCCCTCAAGCTGGCGGAGATGGAGGCAATGATCCAACGTATTCCGGGATTACCAGCACCTATCAAGAAAAGTGCCGCGAGCTGTTATGCTGACTCTCCCTTCGTAGATGAAATTGCGTTGGTGGAGATGCCCAGCAAGTTCAGCTTTCCCAACATGAAGCCATTCGACGGCACAACAGATCCAGACGACCATATTGCTCAGTACCGACAGAGGATGTTTACTGTAGCTATCCCTCGTGAGATGAGGGAAGCTTGCATGTGTAAGGGGTTTGGTTCTAGTTTGATAGGACCGGCCCTCCAGTGGTATACCAATCTTCCTAATAATTCTATATCTTCTTTTGCTCAACTAACAAACACTTTTGTGCAGCAATATGCCAGTAGCAGGAAGTTAGAAAAAATTTCAAAAGATTTGTACGCAATTGTCCAACGACGCGGAGAATCCCTTCGCGATTACATCGGACGTTTCAACAGGGAGAAGGTGTCCATAACCAATTGCAACACCCAGACAGCCATCACTGCCTTCCGAAAGGGACTCCTTCCCGACTCAGACCTTTACAAGGATCTCACCAAGTACCCTTGCAAAACGATGGAGGATGTTCTCGCTAAAGCTTGGGCACAAATCAAGTGGGAGGAGGATCAATACAACCATCATCGATCTTCCCCACAGAGGAGTTCTAGGAGGGATTCCAGAGTAGACAGAAGGCCGAGCGAGAGACGTTCTGAACCTTATCTAACTTCTCGCAGACAGGAGGGTAGGCGGAGAGAATACGCCCCTTCTTCTGACGATCGATCACGAGAGAGGGCGAAGGTGCCAGAATATAACCTGTCAATCTCACCAGTTGAAGCCGTTGCAGTCCTTAAGGGACTCGGAAATAGAGTCAAGTGGCCCGACAAGATAAGGACTCCACCGGAACAGAGAGATAGATCAAAATGGTGTGAGTTTCATGCTGATCACGGCCATCGGACTGAAGATTGTGTTGCCTTGAAGCTGGAAGTGTCCCAACTTTTGAAACAGGGTCACCTGACCGACCTTCTCACTGACAAGGGGAAGCAGACCCTCCAAGCAGCAAGAGACAGACGGAATGACGACCGAGATGTCACCCCTCCGAGACCTCCACCTCATGAACGGACAGTGAACGTCATCACGGGTGGTTCTGAAGTAAGCGGAGTAAGCCATTCAGCAGCCAAGCGACATACGAGACAGGCTACTCGAAACCAAGCAGAGTCCAGCAATGCGGACAAGAGTTCGATCACATATCCGGCCCAGACGATCGGCTTCAGCACTTCTGAATTAACCAGGCTACTCAATCCACACCACGATGCACTTGTCATTTCTTTATTTATTGCAAATTGCTTGATGAAACGTATTCTAATTGACAACGGTAGTTCTGCCAATGTCATGTTTCTCAATGCTTTCAGGGAAATGGGGCTAGATGAATCAAAGATAATCAAAAAGACAACCTTCTTGATCGGCTTCAGCGGAGAACACAAGAGCACAGTAGGGGAGATCGACCTTCCCGTCTATGCAGAAGGAGTTAATCTTTGCACTCGCTTCTTGGTGGTAGATCCCCCTACCTCTGCTTATAACGTCATCTTAGGGCGTCCCTGGATACATGAGATGGAAGCGGTACCATCGACCTTCCATCAAGTGTTGAAGTTCCCAACCAAGTGGGGAGTAAAAGAAATAAGAGGAGATCAAAAGGATGCACGCGCATGCTACCAAACCACCATGAAGGCCAAACAAGCCACTTTATAGCAATTACAGCAACATGGGTCACCCGACCTCCAGGCAAAGCAACCAGTCCATCCTGACGAGCCAGACATGGTGGAACTGGATGAAGTTCCAATCCATCCAGACTGTCCAGACCACACAGTCCGAATCGGAGCCCAACTGACTCCAATCATCAGAGAAGAGCTTATCAAATTTTTAACTGATCATTATGATTGTTTTGCTTGGTCCCATGCGGACATGACTGGCATTGATCCTAACATTATTGTTCACAGGCTGCAGGTTGATCCGGATCACCCGCCCAAGAAGCAAAAGAGGAGAAAATTTGCTCCTGAAAGGAACAAAGTCATCAATGAGGAGGTCCAAAAGCTCCTCGATAGTGGATTGGTCAGAGAAGTCCATTACCCTGATTGGCTGGCAAACGTGGTGGTAGTGAAAAAGAAGAATGGAAAGTGGCGAGTCTGCATCGACTTCACCGACTTGAACAAAGCATGCCCGAAGGACTCATTCCCACTACCCCACATAGACATGTTGGTTGACGCTACTGCTGGACACGAGCTATTGAGCTTCATGGATGCTTACTCAGGCTACAATCAGATCTTAATGCACCCAGATGATCAGGAGAAGACAGCCTTCATGACCAACATGGGCATCTTTTGCTACAAAGCAATGCCCTTCAGATTGAAGAACGCTGGAGCAACCTATCAACGCCTCGTCAACAAGATGTTCACCGGTTTGATTGGAAGGACGATGGAGGTCTACATTGACGACATGCTCATCAAAACCCTCCATGCGGAAGACCATATTGATCATCTCAAACAATCCTTTGATATTCTTAGAAAGTACAACATGAAGCTTAACCCTACTAAATGCTCTTTTGGTGTTACTGCAGGGAAATTCCTTGGATACCTGGTGACGCAAAGGGGAATTGAAGCTAATCCAGCTCAAATTGATTCAATCCAAAGGATGGCATCCCCAACTTGCGTAAAAGACGTTCAGAAATTGACAGGCAGAATAGCCGCCCTCAGCCGTTTCATATCAAAATCATCTGAGCGATGCCACCCTTTCTTCAACACTTTGAGAAAATCAAAGACATTCGAGTGGACGGCGGAGTGTGAAGAAGCTTTGCAACAGCTTAAACAGTACCTAACCAGCCCTCCGTTGTTATCCAAACCAAAAGATATGGAAACATTGTTCATGTACCTAGCGGTGTCAGAAACAACAGTTAGCGCAGTCCTTGTTCGAGAAGACGAGGGAAAGCAATCCCCCATCTACTACGTAAGCAAGTCCCTACTTGACTGCGGAATCCCAGTACAGCCAATTGGAGAAATTAGCATTGGCCCTCGTACACGCAACTCGAAAGCTCCGCCCATACTTCCAGTGTCACCCGATCGTGGTCATCACAACATTCCCTCTGAAAGCGATCCTACATAAACCAGAACTTTCAGGCAGACTGACCAAGTGGGCGGTGGAGCTCAGCGAATACGACATCACCTACAAGCCTAGGACTTCAATGAAGTCGCAGGTATTAGCCGATTTTATATGCGATTTTACTCCTAACCTACATGTGCAGGCTGAACAGGAACTTTGTTGCTTAACGGATGGCCCGTCAGCCGGCATTTGGAAACTTAGTGTGGATGGCTCAAGCAACATCAAGGGTAGTGGACTTGGCTTAGTTATAATCTCACCACAGGGGGACACAATCGAGCAAGCCGTAAGATGCGGATTTCGAGCCACGAGTAATGAGGCAGAATACGAAGCCATGATAGCCGGGCTCAACTTAGCCATCGAACTAGGCGTCAAACGCATACATATTTCTAGTGATTCTCAGCTAGTTGTCAACCAAATGCAAGGCAATTACCAAGCTCGAGACAACAAGATGACCGCATACCTCAACAAGACAAAGGAGCTGCAAGTCCAATTCGAAGAGTTCACTGTCAGTCAGGTTCCAAGGGGAGAAAACAACCATGCGGACGCGCTGGCCAACTTGGGATCTGCAATTCAAACGACATACTCAAAAGCAATACCCATAATCTATCTGCAATGGCCAGCCATTTGGAAGAATGAGGAAGAGCAAGTATGTGACATTTCAGAAGGCCCAACTTGGATGACCTCTATTCAAGAATACTTGGAGAAAGACTTACTTCCAAACGATAAAAGTGAAGCTCGCCGTATCAAAGCTCAATCGGCCCGCTTTTGCGTCATACAAGGTAAACTTTATAAGCGTTCATTTTCTGGCCCATACTTGAGATGTGTTAACCCTGCAGAAGCAAAGTACATCCTTGCTGAGCTGCACGAAGGGGAATGCGGAAACCACTCTGGTGGAAGAAGCGTAGCACAAAGGCTTTGACCAGCTGGTACTACTGGCCAACTATGAAGGCAGACTCGAAAGATCATGTCCGATGCTGTGATAAGTGCCAACGATTTGCTCAAGTGTCTCACTTACCACCCGAACCATTGACATCAATCATGTCACCTTGGCCCTTCATGAAGTGGGGGATGGATATAGTGGGCAAACTACCGACTGCACCTGGTCAAAAGGTATACATGCTAGCTGTCACTGATTATTTCAGCAAGTGGATAGAAGCCGAGGCATTCCATCAAGTTCAGGACAAAGAAGTCAAGGGCTTCATATGGAGAAACGTGATATGCCGATTCGGAGTGCCTAAGGAAATTGTCACTAACAATGGATCGCAATTCATCAGCGCCGACTTTCAAGATTTTTGCAAATTCTGGAACATCAAGCTCAGCTTTTCAACTCCGAGGTATCCGCAAGCTAACGGTCTAGCGGAGTCGTCAAACAAAACAATCATGAACACCTTGAAGAAGAGGCTTGAAAAGGCAAAGGGAATGTGGGCGCAAAAGCTACCTGGTGTATTGTGGTCATACCGCACTACCGCCAGGACATCAACAGGGGAAACTCCTTTCTCTCTAGCTTATGGAATGGAGGCCGTCATCCCTACCGAGAGTGAAGTACCTACGGCAAGATTCGAGCTCACATCAGATCAACAAAATTGGGAAGGAATGTGCCACGAGCTAGACACACTAGACGAAAAAAGAGACAAAGCAAGGATAAGACTGGCTTCTTACCAGCAGAGCATAGCCAAGCATTACAACAAGCACATACGAACCAGAACTACGTGTACAACCTGCAAGTAAAGATGGGAAGAGTGAATACAACATGCATAATATCAAGAAGAAGCATTCATTTCAACCAAGCACCATAAACACTCACAAGCAGAATCCCACGAATGTGGGATATTAGGATAGTCCGAGGCGCCCAAGGCGTCGAAGGGGATGAAGAAGTAACGACTTTGCCAACCTCTATCACTACTTTTCTTTTCAAAGATCAAGCGGTTCTCCTTCAATTGGTTTACGAGCATATACCTACCATAGTCATTCTTGCTCCTTTGTAAATGATAAGCGGTCAAAAACTCTGCACATGTGAGTGAAATCCCTTTCATTTCACCAAACCGCTCAGTCGCCATAAGTATACGCCAAGCATTAGGAGTGAGTTGACTAGGAGATATCCCATGATAATTGCAAACTTCAAGCAAGAATTTGGGAAGGGGCAACCGAGCACCCTCTATAAGAGGAAGCTCGTACATGGTGGTCCAACCATCTATCTTCCAATCCGCCCTCTCAGGACCGGAAGGTAGAGCCAGACTATAAGATTGTGGAATGTCATATTTACCACAAAGGGTGCTTAAATCACACAACGTTAACGTTGTTTCGGGATTTTCTTCCGTAAGGAATTGATTATGCCCATCCCCTCTAATAGGCCCAACAAAATCAATAGCAAATGGAGGTCTCTCTTCTATTCTACCATCCGGAACACAATAAACCACCCCAGAAGGAATAGTATGATTACCATCAACCCCGGGTGACTCAACAACCCCACCATCCGACCGAGAGGACCCAACATCACTCACAATATGCATGTCTACCGAATACCTAACATCCACAATATTATCTAAGTACCAACACATGTACAAGCAGTAAAGGGCAATAAAACAATTAACCAAACCAGCCGGCTCAACCGGATCAAGAAAAGAAAGCACACAATTTGCAAAGAAAGTGTTCTATCATGCCAACGAGATCAATCGGACCAAGTAGAATAAGTAAACATATCCTATGAAAAGCATTCTATCATGCCAAACATGCCAACCGGCCCAACCGGATCATCAACACCAATCAACTAGCATATCAGCATAGTACATGAAGAAAGTGAAGAGAGAGAGAGAGAGGGAATTTACCTCGATGGAGAACTCTCGGGGTCGTAGTAATTCTCGCTCATTTGCTCTCCCTGTCAATTCCTCTCTTCCTTCAAGAATTTCTCTCTCTACAAACTATCAACTTACAATTTCTTTCTCTAGAAATTACCAAGCTCTCCAAATGCTTCTAAATTTTTACTAGTGAAGTGAGAGTGAATTTGGATGAGGTGAAAGTAAATTTCAACTACTATTCTTACATGGATAAAAGGTGAAGATGCATAGTACAAAAGAATGCAGACCTCAAAGAGGAACAACACAATCAACTTGGTCAACTGGTTCAGCCTACATAAACAAAAATAAGGAATGAAAATTATCAATCTGCTCAATCCACTCAACCTACTCAGCAAGAGCAGCTGGAACAAGTGAGAAGAGAAGAAATAATAAGGGCCTAACAATTTAATCTGCTCAACATGAACAACTGTGAATTTTTATTTCCAAAAGAAAGGAAATGCAAACCTTCTCAACACGACCAATCAGCGTAATAGAAATAAGTATTCTCAGTCGCCCGCTCTTCTTTCCCCTTCAATCGATACAGCACCGACAAAACGCTCAACAGGCTCAGCTGGAACAGTCGAAAATAGGAAAGGAAAAGTGAGAAGGAATCCTCAATCCTCAAGGTGCTCAGTGTGCTCAACCAGTAAAAGAAGAAGGCAATGCCTTCGTTATTCAACATTCGAATTAAAGCAAACAACCTTTGTATTAAATTCACATTAGAATCTGACTACAACCTCTATCTACAGTAGCAAGAACAAATTGCTACTCACCTTCCACATAACCAGCCGGCGTAATCACCTTCCACCTCAGTCGATATGCCAATGCCAATCCGCTCGGTAGAAACGAGCAACCAAATAGAAAAATAAAATAAGGCGAAACCAGCGATTAGGAGAAAGAGCAAGCCCAGTCGGCTCAGTTGGAGCAATCGAAAAAACAAAAACGAGGGAGAAGAAATGAAACGAAAGTGATATAAGCATCCTTACTCGGTCAAATAGCTTGCTCAATATAGCCAGGAAGCAAACAAAAATAAAAATAAAAAAAGTAAAAGGGGAAATGAAACCTTCAATGGAAGCTCCCCTTGTGCTCGAGTCGACGCAAGGAATTATTTGATGCAGTAGTCGAATAGCTCCATCCTTTCCAGTTGGGTCAATTGGTAATTCAACTTCTATCCTTCTGCTGAACAAGAAATGAATAAATGAAGTGAGCAAGCTGTCCAATATGCCTAGTCAAACCCAAGTCTTGCCAATTTCCACTTTATTCAACCTGCTCAATTAGGCCAACAGGTCTAGTTGGCAAAGAGAGTAAGGTTGTTCTCATTTCAACAAACTGGTGGGCCCCTCCTTCCATTTCCATAGTATATATATATTATGTATATATATATATATATATATATATATAAAGAGGGGAGAAGGCAAACTTGATGGCTGTGCTATCCAAAATGCCTCAACCATTGTAGTCGGCGCAATTAAAAAAAAAAAAAAAATCAATTCTCGCATGATACATGCGTGTGTGTAGAGTTTTATGTATATAAGCATTATTTCTCATTGTATGCACTTTATGCATATATATATCAAATATTCTGCATAACTATTAAATTATTAAAGTTGTCGAATCTATACGGAGATGATGAAATTCGAGTTGTTCCGGGCGAATCGATCGACTTGTTCGTTATACTCTTTAGTTAAAATAATTTAACTAAAGAGTGGGGGACAAACTGTAGTGGACAAAATTCGTCAGCCCAAATTATTCAACTGGCCCAATGCGATCAATTGGACCGAACGGAATAACCCAATATCCAATCTTGGGCCCAAGGGTGTCCGGCCCAAGCGAACTAATTCATCAGCACGCTTGACCAGGTCAAGCCACTTTCTCCTACTGCTAGGGTTGAGAACGAGTCAACAACAGCCCTCCCTTCCGCAAGAATCGGAACAAACGAGCAAAGTGGGGCAGCAGATAAGGACGAACGGTTTAAACCCTAAAGGGTGAGGCCATCCTATATATACGACTGATCACGTTCATCAGGGGCATCCAATCTCTCACGTATTCACTCACGCTCTCCACTCTTGCTTTCTCGCTCTCTACCCTCTCAACACGCTCATACTTCCTGAAGTAAAGGTTTACGATCGTTTGACTGGCTAGACTAGCACGAATGACCACCTCCTTCATCTTAGTCATCTCAGTCATCTCAGTCGGATCAACCAGATCAATCGGCTTATTCGACTATCTTGCATTATCTTTTCAACTCTTAATCATTTCAATTGAGTTTATTTACTTTTTCGCATCACTCTATTGCCCTACTGACTTGAGCGTCGGAGGCCCTTCACCGGACACCCCCACCGGTGCTCTTGAAGGGCTCTTACGTCTGTTGCTTGTGTTGACAGGTTGCTAGTGGCCAACCCGTTCAATCAATCCAACCCGTTCAACCGGACGAGTCGGATCCAACTTCAATTGTAGATTTACCCTCTACACTTATTTATAACATTGTTGATTCTTTTTAATGATGTTTACAGCCTTTCTTTTTTGAATTAATGTATTATTTATTATGAGTAATTTCACGCTTCTATATAAAATATATTGCGAAATTTATTTAGTTGATATATGAGGTTGACAAATGAAACACGGTAATATTAATAAGTAAAAGATAAAATGAGGATTTAAATAATATTCAAACTAACCACTCCATACGGATTAGATATAAATTAATAAATGTAAACCCATAATTAACATATTAAGCATTTTAACATTTGTAAAAAGCATAATTTCATATCTAAATAAGTATGATAATAAGAAAAGCATATGCACAAAAAACATGCTTATTTATAACAAAAGGCATGCTTATTTAGTAGAAAAAAACAAGATATAATTATTAAACCATATACATAAAAAACATGCTTATTTTTAAGAAAGACGTGCTTATTTTGAAAAAAAAAAACATGCTTATTTAGTAGGGGGAAAAAATAAGTATTTAGTAGGGGAAAAAAACAAGATATGATCATTAAACAATATTTGGAATAAAAAACATGGAACACAAAAAGTATATAATAAATCATCCAACATGAGATGATAACACCGATATTTCTTAAAAATTTACACTATTTCTAATATACACAGGAAAATAAGCATTAATATCAAAATTTACGGCTCCAGACATCAAATTTAATATCAAAAGGCACCACTACACTCAAATTTCCTCAATTATTTTGGACGGCGCCATTATTTTTGATCCTCATTCTTGCACAGCCAAAGTTCTCTCCATTTATCTCAAAATAATTGGAGCGCAGGAGCGCGGCTTGGAGAAGAAGTACGCAGGTTATACATACAGTTGATAGAGAGTGACGAGAAATGAGATACGGTTAAAACCATGAAATGTGGAGAAAAAAAATTAAGATTACACTAATACCCTTAATTAGTAATAAACTACCGTTAGTTTTTAAAATCACAACAACAAATCTCAACCACTCATCTATTAAAATGGATGGTTCATAATGGTTCTTAGTTCTCAAGTTTAAAGGGGTTCTCATTTGAACCAATCCGTATATATATATATATATATATAGGGTTGCACTCTAGGGGAAACCACTTCTAGTGTGAAATCTAGAAACTAATCTAACACCATTGATATTTAGGGAATTAATGGCTACGATTAAAACTTAAATTGAGTTAATTAATTAAATTATTGTGCATTAAATGTGAATTTGAGGGCATTAGTGTCCAAATCAATTTTCATATGAGGGATTAATCACGTCACCCCCCTAGTAGCGGGATTCTTCAAATTACACCAAATCTTTTTTACTCTCTTAAACCCTATTCTCTTTATACACACTGAAGAACTCCAAAAACTCCAAGACGTTCCTTCAGACTAGCAAATTTCGAAGGAAGAATGTCAAAGCGCCGTAAAGATTCTCAGATCGATTTCGATGAAGGCAAATAAATTGATGCATAAATCTTAATGTGTGGGCGAATATGATGTTCTTGTTTTTGATGTAGAATTTTGAAAAATTATGTAGAACAATTGTGGGATTTTTGTTAAAAATTTGTGCATAAAATAAGTCCATGTCATGTTTTTGCATATAATTAGTAAGTGGGTAACAAATTAGACAATCGATTTTGTGGAAAAATTATTGCATTAATTTGAATTTATGTTCCATATTGTGATTTATGTAGAAAGGATTTATGGGCTTAAGGTATCTGCACACTATCTGTATGATAAAATGAGTAAATGAGTTTTGTTGCATGAATGTATGAATATGAATAACAAAATTTACGTTTTGAATACAAGTAATAGAATATGACAATATTTCTTCTTGTTTTACAGCTAGATCAAAAGCAATAAATGACCGGCCTCAGTGTAAAAGAAATGCAACGGTTTCAAGTACAGAAGAGGAAAAATCAAGCTCGGATGAGTTTGTTGGGCCGACTCCTTCGAAGAGTCGGAATACAGAGAGCACATCTGTTACAGTTAAAAGAAGAAGTAAGACTGAAGGAGGTGTTATCAATGTCACGAAAGGTTTGTATTTTATTGCATAATAACTCTGATTTATTCTCTGATACTAGATTTTATTTATTTTTACGTTATTTGTTCCCTTTCTATTGTTTGGCAATTTGTTTCTAATGTTCGTTCATTATTCAGCTTAATAATACATATCAGTTTTCAATTTTTTTTTTGTTGCATCTAACAGTAGTACTGTTGCATTAACGAAAATTTTAGTTGCATCGCATATCCGCACTGTTGCATTTAATTATATTTTTGTTGCATCTAACAGTAGTATTGTTGCATTAGTTGCATCGCATATCCGCACCGTTGCATTTAATTATATTTTTGTTGCATCAACATGAGAAATTCAGTTATGCATCTCATAGATAATGCCAACTGTCAAAGTCAAGCATTGTCTTTCTACGAAAAAATATGAAGGCACGCAAATAAGACTTGTAAGTTTAACATGTATATGCTTCCATGATTTCTACACTAAAATATTGAAAATCCAAGGTTAGGCATTGATGTTAATATGGGTTTTCTTATGTTGCAGCCAAAAATGTTTGCCAACTTCCTTAGGAAAAAAAGGGATGGATGAAATGGCATCAAAGGTTGAGAGTTTCGGTATTCAAATACCTCATCTGGATTGGGTTCAACCAAAGAATGACGTTGACATTGACTGTGCAATCTATGTGATGCGACATATGGAGACGTTCATGGGTGAAGGAAGAAATAAGTGGAAACATGGTCTAAATCCCAAATCGACGAATGAGCTAAAGTACCTTGGCAAAATATTGTGTAGCAATTGCTACTGCTGGATGCAACAAAAAGAAGCAAAGTATCGTTAATGATTCTGGGAGATTCTTCTTGATATTGTCGAAGAACAATAGATTGGATTTGGAAGCCGAACTACTCAGTTGAACGATGCATCAAAATGTTTAAACTTTTGAATGATTTTTGGGTAGGTTTTGTTAGTTCACGATTTACATGTATTGCAATAACACTGTAGTACGAAGGATATGATACTTTAAAAGCTTCATTATATGTGTTAAATGCAAGTGTTTAATAGTTTAATGCAACATTATATCCTAAACATGCAGTTGTTTAGCATTACATAACAAAAGATTTACCCTAAAACCTAATAACATAAACTCTAAACCTTAACCCTAAACACTTAATTATAAACCCTTGAATTTAAAAACTAAACCTTAAATCGTTACCCCTAAATCCTAATTCGTATAAGTGGTGATACAAATAGAAGTAAGCAAATAATAAGTGGTGATATAAGTGGTGGTAACAATAATGCAACAATATTTCTAAACAATGCAACGGTATAATGCAAAAATGCAAAATTAATTCCAAATACTAAAACCGATAAAACCCACAAAATCTAAACCCTAAACCTTTAACCCTAAACAATAAACCCTAAAATGTAAATTGTAAAACTAAAATTATAAACACAAATTCTAATTCGTATAAATTATAAACACAAATTATAAATGGAATAGAACTTAGATAACAGTAATTGTGTTACTAGAGTTAAGATCGAATAAACATGAGATTAGAATTAATTTCGATAAGTTTATATCGATAAGCGAGAACCTTATTTCAATCTCTGATCGAAGGTCAAGCGAAGAGGGAGCAGTAACCAAGGAGGCGTATAGTACTTTAGCAGAAGAAGAGCAGACGAGGTGGGCTTTCTATAAAACAAAAAGCATGTTTTATTAGATGATATAGCTCTTTTAAAAGTATTGTCATGCCATAAAATATTTTGATTTTGTATTGATGCCTATCTGTTATTGGCTATGCCGATATTATTTAATCGAATTCGGGTCCTTGTATGGCCAGCTGCTATACTTGGATTAGTGTACACAGTGATCGAATTGTCTAGTGTGACGATCGATCAAGTGATGAGTGAGGTGACCACCTACTCGGTCACACAGCTCAGATATGGTGGATTACACAAAAACTTAGTTCGTGCGAACGATTTTAAGATCACAAAGGATTTTAGTGAACATAGACTTTTAAGAAAAACCTATGTTTCACTATGTATGGCTGGCATTTATAAATGTTTTGGCATGTGTCCACTGAGTACTCTCGTACTCAGCCCTGTACATTATTTCCGATGTGCAGGTTGAGCAGGTGAAGTGAAGTGACCAGCAGTGTTTTGTCGAACTCAAGTGATAATAGTAGTATTGGAAGTCTCTTGGTAATACATGTCTTCATACATGTATTTTACTTAATTCACCTCCGCTGCGTACACTCTGAATATTCATTATCTTTCTTTCGATATGGTTGTACCCTTAAGTCAGAATCGTGACAATACTTGCAACTCTTGAACAAGTTTGTATCGTTAGTCTACTTATGAGAGGAATGAACGAGTAAAATTCCTTAATCTATTCTATTCTTGCACCTTATCCATTCATTTATTTATAGTCACGAATTACCGAGCTTAGCTATTTAATTAGCAAAGTTGAGTCGTGACAGGATAACAAATCCGGATATCCGGATTTTTTAAATATATTTTATTAGTATTTATGTTAAGAAAAAAGTCAATATTAAAAAAAAAAGATTTAATTGCTCGTAGTGAGATTCAAACCCTTGTCTACTAAAATGAAGCTAAGAACTTTACCATTGCAACACCATATTTACTTAGAATTTTTCAACATTTTATTTTACTTATTAAGTTTAAAACAATTAAAACACAATACTTTATATTACCTATCTCAATATTTACCCTCTCTTTTTGATTCTTTAATGAATTTTCAACTATTTTTCTATTATTATCCCTAACTATATGCTAATTCTTATAGTTATACAAATAATATAAAATATTTTGCATATATTAATATGTAATATAATAATAATTAGTATAATTATCAGTGAGGAGGATTGATGAGGATCTGAGAGTTGAGGCCTCCATTTCATGTTCAATAACTATGTTATTTTATTTCGTATCATTGTCATGTTAAATTTTGTATGATATACTTATGGTCCTTAAACTTTGCAAACTACTTTATGCCGGTTTTGAATTCTGAAATTATATTTCAAGATGCATATTTCATTATTGCTAGATACTTTGTGTTGAGTTGTTAAATTTATTTTGTACTTTCTTGATCCTAAAAATTGTATTTTTTAATAGATACAATTATTATAATTTGCATTAGAACTTCTATAAAATATTGCGTAGGTTAGTTTCTTCATGTGTTGCAATCATATCAAGACGATTTTTGTATGAAATATAATATTCGACTATATTTATTGAAATCCGGCCCAAATTCGTCATATATCTGTCCATTTTCCGTATCCTGAATATTCCGAATTCGTATCCGAATACGGCTTTTCCCATATCCAATTTCATATGGGTTAGGATATGGGAAAAACACTATCTGCCCGTATCCGATCCGTGATCACTACTAGAATACAAACTGGAATATCATGAAGTACTTCATTAACTTGCCCCAAAATTGATTCATCCAATTGGTCCTTCTCTTCTAGCTTATAACTTAGAGGTAGAGGCTCTCCAACCAATACTTTAGACTGCGTTGGATCACTCTCCAACACAAGACTTGAATTCGCTACATCATGTACGTTGTTTGTTACACCTATTGAGATTAGATGCTCTTCCGGTGGCGTCTTTCTGTCTTCGATCAAAATTTTCTTCTAGTTGAGATTCTCTAAATTGATTCATCACCTTCTCTCTAAAATTTGCCCAAGAAGACAACAATCATTTGATCTTCATCAATCTATACCACTCAGCCCCTTCCCTTTCCATGTTGAAGGCTAACGAGCCTCACTCGTTGCTCATCATATATAGTAACTAATATTAAAATAAACTTTATAGTACTAATATATACTTTTAAAAATGCTTCATCAAATTTAACAATAAATTATACTTCGTACAAGTTAAAAAGTAAAAAACTTCAACAGATAAATGTCCTCATATGTCAATATAATTATTTATTTATTACTATTATATTAACAATCAACAATATTCGAATCGTAGTATAACATAAGATAACATGATGAACGTTTTATGCAAGAAAGTGCTTTCACTTGATGAACTTTAACGAATAATTTAGATTGTATTATATGCTTGTGTTTATTGAGTTATAAGTCCTAACATGTTTTGGTTCTTTTTTAAAAAAAGAATCTAAAGATTTAAGCAATGCTGTTTGAAATAAAATAAATGTATTTTCTATGAGCTTTTATATCCATTACCTTTTTCACTTAATATTTTAAAGTTTTATAATATGTAGCTTTGATTAGTTGGGTATGAAATAATTGAGATAAAAACTATAATACTTTAAAATATTTTGCCAAACTTGTACTAATAAGGTATATTTTGAATTTCCACAATATAAGTAGTCAAATGGAAACTTATTTATTATTCCCTCCCTCCATCCGTGATAAACATACATAAAAAATGTACACATTCTATTTTGGCGACGTGGACCCATCTCTATAATTTCATTTTCACTTTCAAAAAGTCAACGAGACTCTAATTTAATATTTATTATACTTTAATATCCACTACATCAATTGTGAGACTCAAACTCCACTTTACATATAAAATACATATCGGATAAACTAATGAACGTTTTTTGTGGACGTAAGAAGTATGTTTTTATCAGTGTGTGTGTTGTGTTTGCCTTATCAAAAAAAAAGTATGTTTTTTTTTCTTCTTTTTCATCTCTAAAATATATTAATTGTATAATACAAAATACAATCAAAATAAGAAGGAAATAAAAATGAAATAATCTATAACTTGGAAGTTACTTAAATTAAGTGAAAAATATCTTACTTGACAAAATATACGTATTTTGTAATTTTATATATCTCTTAACACAAAAATATATAAAGTTAATACTACTAATTAAAAGACTCATAAGCCATATATCTCAATGTGACACACTATATACTATGTGAACAAAAGACGAATACATAAGTCAAATATAAATGTAAAATTTAAATTTAAGAATATTACATTTAAATCTGCATACAAAAATTTACAATAAGGAGCATTACGTAAAGAAACTTCTAGGTTTTTTGTTTAATGAAATCGTATGTAATTTTCTATATTCTATGATTATACTTCTTATATATTTTATAAATAATATTATAAGTCCTACTTATGAAAAAAATAAGAATAACATTATTAAATTCAAATATTTTCTTAAGTTAATTAATTAGTTCTAGAAAAGATTTTATCACCTTACTGCAATGGTTATTATTAAATTTGTTTCCAATTATAGAAGATACACATTATCATATGTATTATACTATCATATAACTATATATACAATCGTGTCTAGGGATGGCAGTGGGTCCTGGACCCGGTCCAGATCCGGTGATCCAGATCCGATTTTATGGATCTGGGTCTTGCAAAATTGACCCGATGATCTGGACCGGATTGGACCTAATAGTCAATTTTCGGATCTGGATCTGGATCTGAATTTTTAAACCCAGATCGGTCCAAATCCGGTCCATGGATCCATATATGAATTTTAATTTGGAATTGTATTCTATGTACTTCATTACTTGGGAGAAATTTTTACTTTGACTTTTATCTATGTACCTAGGATTTTTACAACTCGTTTTGATATATGTAGAAACTTATTATGTTTATTATTGTACTATAATTTTTTTTATTATTTTAAAAATTCGTTTTAGGGAAAAAAAACTACGGATCCGGGTCTAGATCCGTAGACCCATGGATCCGATGGATCTGGATCTGGAATTCTATTTTTTGGACCCGACGGATCTGGACCGGATCCGGACCAATTTTTTTTTACGGATTTGGATCTGGAGTAAGGCGGATCCGGTCCAGATCCGGCCCATTGCCATCCCTAATCGTGTCCTATATAATAGGCATTAAATATTTTTGACATTATCTATAGAGTTAATGCATGAATATAGTCAAAGAAGTTAACAAAATACAAATTATGTTGAGAACTTAAAAAACTCATACTATAGTCAATTTTTACATTTCTGGACAAAAATACACTCTCTACCTTGAATTGAAATTTTGAATAAATAACCTCATTTTTCATTTTATGAACTAGGGTTTCATTTCTCTCTTCCCCAAATATTCCCCCTCTCTTTCCCCCTTCTCTCTCTCTCTCAATTTTCAAATCTGCTCCTCCCACTCACGCATCAGATCCTCTGCCGCCACATTCCATCCAGTTTTCTTCGCCATCTTCACATCAACGCCGTACAATCTCAGACCGCCGTGCTGCATGTAATTGGGCATGATTTTCACGAATTCCTTTCTCCGGTAGCTGACGCCAGCTAAGCCGCTAACGAGACAGGAGAATCTAGCGGCGCCGCCGACGGTGTCGGCGTAGAGCCCGATGATAATTCTACCGATCGGCTCCCCGTCGATGGAGATATCGAGGAAATCAGCGAGGCATTATTAACCGTTTTGGCTCTGAGTGGGTCGGTGGGGGCGACGCCGAGTAGAAGCAGGGGCGACGAGAGTAAATCTCGCCGGAAAAGGGGATTAGGTATGGAATTGGGAGGAGATACGGAGGCGGAAGGGGGCGAGAGGGGTATGAGATTCTGGTGGAAGAGTCGAGTAGAAGAGTGCATGGTGGTTTTGTTGGAGTTGAGATATGGCGTTGGTGCTTTTGTGGATAGGAAAAGGAAAAAGGAAAACAGAGATCCTTTTGGTGCAATGTTTTATTGATTTTATAGCTATTTTTTTGGTTTTTCTAAATGTTTGTTTTTAAATGTTTGTTTTTATTGCTGTTGAATGTTTGTTGAATGTCTGATATTACTGCTGAATGTTTGATTTTATTAGGGCTGTCGAAACGGTACCGGTACTTCGGGAAAACTGGTACCGTACCGGTACCGAATACCGGGTACTGATTTTTCGGTATACGGTACGGTACTCGGTACCAGATATTTCATTATTTTCGGTACCGGGAATACCCGAACCGTACCGGGTACTGACCCGGGTACCAAAATTAATATATAAATTAATTAAATATTATATTTTATTTCTATTTTCTAAAATTGAATTTCATAATACCTAAACTAAGTAAAATTAAATAATATTTTATTTCTATTTTCTAAAATTGAATTTCTTAATACCTAAACTAAGTAAAATTAAATAATATTTTATTTTATTTCTATTTTGGATTGTGAATTTAGATTGTGGATTTGTGATTGTGTTTTGTTAGTTTATAATAATTTAGATTATTATTGGTATTGAAAGTTTTTGAATTTGTATTTTTTGTGTTGAACACCATAAGAAATTTTTAAAAAAAGTAAGATTTTTTTTTTTTTTTTTAAATTTTCGGTAATTTATTCGGTAATTCGGGAATACCCGTACCGAACCGTTCGGTACCCGGGTACCCGAATTAATAATTCGGTACGGTACCGGTACCTAGAAATCTGGGTATTTCGGTACCCGGGTACCAAATTTTCGGTACGGTAGTACCAGTACCGTACCGATCGACACCCCTAGATTTTATTGAATTGTTTGTTTTTGGAGATTCTTGAATATGTATTAAAATAGTGTCATTAGTTGGCACTATAGTGTTAAAATAGTGTCAATAGTACCAATAGTACCAATATATAGTTGATACTATTTGACACTATTTTACCAAAAATAGTACTAATATATAACTAGTACTATTTTGGCAAAATAGTGCCAAGATCTGAAAATAAAAATGTTAGAAAATTTCGAAAAATGTAAAAATCTTGTAAAATTCAAAAAAAAAATTGAAAAATATATTAAAAAAAAGTTTAAAAAATAACCAAAAAAATAAAAATAAAAACAATAGAAAAAAAACGAAAAAAAAACTCAAAGAAACTTTAAAAAGAAAGTCAAAAAGTCAGTCGAAGTCTTTATTAGTAAGGGTATATTTGTCCAAAAAAGCAAAAATTGACTATAATTTGAGTTTTTTAAGTTCCTTCACATAATTTGAGTTTTCTTAACTTGTTTGACTATTTCAAAATTTGACTCTTATTTATATTACTCTATTAACAATTTAAGTAGATAAGAAGGATATAATAGACGATGTACATTTTGTAAAATAAGACTCTTTTATAGATTGATATAGATATAGATAATACCATCAAGACACGGCAAATCTATAAATTTCCCTTATATTTCGATGTGTTTTTATTTAGAATCTCATCCAATATTTATTGAGTTTTGATGTGTTTTTATTTAGAATCTCATCCAATATTTATTGAGAATCTTCCGACACAATTGATGATCATCCATCGAATCAATCTTATATCACCTTCTGCCGCGATGACAAACTTCTCTTATGTTGCCTTGCCTCTCTCTGTTTAATTATAACCGAGGCTCCAACATACAAGAACAATAGATAATTGAATCTTTTCTTGTTTTTCCTATTTATTCGGGCCTTAATTCTGCCAATAATTGAATTCCAAAGCAACTCGGCAGCAAATCACACATCACAATAGCAATCAATTCAATTCTTGCACTGCTAATGCCAGTATGCCACACTCTAGATTACCAATCCCAAGCAATTCAATGTTCACAAAATTGTGAATAATGCAAGTATTGCTGTAAATACATGAAGAAAATGGTGGATTGCATGAAAGGAGTATGAAGGTTGTAGAATTGAAGTTGTGCGGTTGAAGGAAAAAGAAAATAAAAGTCGTGTTTTTGTTATTACGTTTCTATTAGTGTTAGCTAGTATTAGTTGTAGACACGTGGACGAGTAATAGATAGACACGTGCGTAGGGTAGTTGGTATATAGTTGTACTCTCTACCTTTCTTATTGTTTTACGTGAATAAGAATTAAAAATAATTTTCCGATCAATTTTTTTCCCCTTCTCCGATTCTCAGTTTTTCGATTATGGCATCAAGAGCCTGGTTTTCCGCTGCATTTTCTCATTCGATTTCAGCTACTGGTAATCGTTGTGTTTGAAGATTGATTGTTCATCATGGTGCGGCCGCAGAATAATAACGTCGGAGGAAGCGGTGGCGGTTTTCCGCCGGATGATACTTCGCATCCTTTATACCTGCATCCAAGTGATAATCCAGGTGCGGTTTTGGTTGCTAAACTTTTGAATGGTTCAAATTATCCAGACTGGAGTAGATCTATGCATACGGCTTTGCTAGCTAAGAATAAGGTTGGGTTGATTGATAATACTATGTCGAGACCGAAGGCGAATGATATTACATTGAGTTCATGGATTAGATGTAACAGTATGGTAGTTTCCTGGCTTAGGAATGCTACAATTTTGCAGATTAGATCTAGTTTGCTGTATCTTAATAATGCTGCTCAAATTTGGACTGATTTGAAAACTAGATTCTCTCAAGGGGATGATGCTAGGGTTTATCATCTTAAACATAAATTGCTTAATTTGAAACAAGGATCACAGGATGTTAACACATACTATACAAATCTGAGGATAATTTGGGATGAATACACTGAATTTCAACCGAAAACTTGGTGTGAATGTGGAGGTTGTAGATGTAGAAGTGCTGTAATATGGAGAGAATTTCAGCAAAAAGACTTTGATATGCACTTTTTGATGGGATTGAATGAATCATATGTTGCCTTGAAAACTCATCTGATGAGCTTGGATCCGTTTCCCAGTTTTGGAAAAGTATTCTCATTAGTTCTGCAGGAAGAGAGGCAGAGGTCTGTGTTTAGTGCAGGCGGAGAAAATAGTTACACACCTCCTCTGAGTGAACCAGTTAGGATGATGACTAATGCGTCTCAATCAGGTCATAATAAACCAAGGGAAAAGCTACATTGTACTCATTGTGGGAAGAGCAACCACACTGTAGATAAATGTTTCCAACTTCATGGTTTTCCCCCAGGTTTTGGAAAGGGAAATTCCAATTCTGGTTTTGGTAATTCTTATTTTGGTAGATGTAATCATCCTTCAGTTTTTGGCAGAGGTCGAGGTAGGCCTAATGACAGCTCAAATTACATGAGCAGATCAGTCCATAATGTGGCTAGTGATGAGGTGCATAGTGAGTCAGGGAACACTCCTATGAGTTTAACTGTGGATCAATGTTCACAACTCATCAATTTTCTTCAGCAACAAATGAATGTAGGCATTGGCAGTTCTTCACAGCAACCTGCACCACTTAATCACTTTCCTTCCAATCAGCTTGTTCCATCTCCTACTTCACAGTCTAATCCTCCCTCTCAGCATCTTTCTGATCCAAGCATGAGTTTTAGTGGTATGTTTTCTATTTCATCAGTTTTAGCTACTACTTCTTTAACTTGGCTTATTGACATTGGTGCAACACACCATGTGTGTTGTAACCTAGATAATTTCATAGAATCTGTGTCTTTAGTTAATGCCTTTGTCACATTACCTAACAAACATAGGGTTCCTATCCTGAAAACAGGCTCAGTGAGAGTGAATTCTGATCTCTTACTTCATAATGTCCTTTTTGTGCCCAGCTTTTCTTATAATCTGCTTTCTGTTAGCTCATTATTGTCCAAAGGTGATTGCACAGTTCAATTCACCAAGAATTCTTGTTTCTTTCAAGATTCTTCAAAGGGGAAGATGATTGGGATGGGTCATAGAGTAGGAAACCTCTATGTACTTAACTCTTCACCTGTAATAAACTCTGCTATTTCCATTGATCTGTGGCATTCAAGACTAGGGCATCCTTCTTTTGAAAAATTGAAAAGTATGAGTTCTGTAATACCTTGTAATAACTCAGAACATTCCATTTGTCATGTTTGTCCACTTGCTAAACAATGAAAGCTACCTTTTCCAGTTTCTAATTCTATAGCTTCTGCTTGTTTTGACTTGATACATTGTGATGTGTGGGGACCTTTTAATCCCTGCACAGTTCAAGGATATAAGTATTTTCTTACAATTGTTGATGACCATTCTAGGTTTCTGTGGACTTACCTCATGAAATCTAAATCTGAAGTGTCCTCTATACTTCCTGAATTTTTCCAGCTTGTTCATACTCAATTCAATTCTTCAATTAAAACTATTAGATGTGACAATGGTGCTGAATTTCTACTTCATTCCTTATAGTAAATATGGGACTTTGGTTCAACACTCGTGTGTTGAAACCCCACAACAAAATGTTAGGGTAGAAAGGAAGCATCAATATCTATTAAATGTTGCTAGGAGCTTGTATTTCCAATCACACGTACCTATTGAGTAATTGGGGTGAATGCATTTGGACAACATCTTATCTCATTAATCGACTTCCAACATCAGCTCTCCCACCTTCTTCAGTCACACCTTTTCAAATTTTGCTTCAGAATCTCCCTCCTACACACACCTTAAGGTCTTTGGTTGCTTGTGTCATGCATCTACATTAGATAAAGATAAACACAAGTTCAGTCCTAGAGCACAGAAATGTGTTTTCTTGGGGTACCCTCCTGGTTACAAAGGATATAAACTTCTAAATCTCTCAACAAATGATATCTTTATCAGTAGAAATGTAGTATTTCATGAAACAGACTTTCCCTTTCGTTCTACTCACTCTTCACAGTTTCCTCTTTCTGATTCAGATCTTCCTTACAGTTCTCTTCATCCCCATTATCCATCTCCTTCATCTACTCCATCTTCTATTGTTCCAAACTCCACAAGAACTTCCTCAGGGAGACATAGTAAAATTCCCTCACACTTGCAGGATTATATAGTTGGAGCTGTAGTCTCCACACCATATCCAATCCATACCATTCTTTCATCTTCTCACCTGTCCTCCTCTTATGCTGCTTATTGTAATAATATAGTAGCAGTTCCTGAACCACATTCCTATAAACAAGCTTAAAAATACCCTGAGTGGCAGGCTGCAATGAAAACTGAACTAGATGCTCTCATTCGAAATGAAACTTGGGATTTGGTGACTTTACCTCCAGGGAAGACAGTTATAGGCTGTAAATGGATATATAAGGTAAAGTTCTTGTCTGATGGTACAGTGGAAAGATACAAGGCAAGGCATGTGGCAAAGGGCTATACACAACAGGCAGGGATTGATTTTCTTGATACCTTTTCTCCAGTTGCTAAACTAGTTTCTGTTAAACTGATGTTAATTCTAGCTGCAGCAAAAGGCTGGATTCTCTGTCACCTGGATATAAATAATGCATTTTTGTATGGAGATTTGAAGGAAAATATCTACATGGAAGTACCACCAGGTCTGCTGCCAGCTGATCAACTCAGTCCTAATATAGTTTGCAAGTTGAAGAAGTCTCTTTATGGTTTGAGGCAAGCCTCTAGGCAGTGGTTTCTCAAGTTTTCCACTGCTCTTCTAGGGTTCGGGTTACAATAATCTCCTCAGATCATTCTTTCTTTTTTAAACGTGATGGAGGGAACTTCTTAGGCTTGATAATCTATGTGGATGACAGGCTGATAGCCTCCAACAATTCCCAACTCATCCATGACTTCAAGACTTATGTTGGTTCTCATTTCAAGTATAAGGATTTAGGAGTTCCAAAGTACTTCTTAGGATTGGAGATTGCTCGAAGCAAATCTGGGATCTTTCTGTGTCAGAGAAAATACTGCCTTGATCTTCTTCATGACACCGGAATGTTAGGATGTAAGCCTCACAACACACCAATGGATGCAAATGTAGTGCTAGTACAAGAAGGGAAACCACTTTCTAATCCAAAAGAATACAGGCATTTAGTAAGGAGACTTCTCTATCTGTGCATTACTAGACCGGATCTTGTGTTTGCTGTGAATAAACTTAGCCAATTTGTGACTAACCCTTGTGATCATCACATGGCTGCTCTACACCGGGTTCTCAAATATATCAAGGGCAGTGTTGGTGAGGGTCTGTTCTATTCTTCCTCTTCCTCATTCGAATTATCTTCCTTTGCTGATGCGGACTGGGGCACCTGCAAAGACTCACGGCAATCAATAACTGGTTTCTGCACTTTTGTTGGCCAATCTATCCTCTCTTGGCGATCAAAGAAATAGAACATCGTGTCTCGATCGTTAGCTGAAGCTAAGTATCAAGCTCTCGCTCAAACTTGCTGTGAGATAATTTGGATTTTGTAGCTTCTCAAAGATTTTGGTGTACCGCATTCAAAGCCCGTCCCTCTCTTCTGCGACAATCAATCAGCGGTGTATCTTACTTCAAATTCTACATTCCATGAACGTACAAAACACATCGAGATTGATTGTCACACGATCCGTGAGAACTATGTTAACACTACAACAAAAAAGGCCTTTAACAACGGGAATTTCCCGTTGTCTTTCAGAGATTTCTAGACGTTGTTGTAGCCACTGTTGTTGTAAGTAGGCGCTCATAGACAACGGTAATACACCATTGTTGTATACATCTTCAACAACGGTATTCGCTGATAGACAACGGGATTATACCGTTGTTGTATATCTATTCAACAACAATACCCGCTCACAGACAACGGTAAAATACCGTTGTTGTTCTTTGAACAACAACAGTCGTTATTCATGGACAACTTTTTTTATAATTTTATATTATTTGTCAACCTGCTTTTTTTTAAATAAAATAAAATTAATGTCACACATCAAAACAATTTAACAAATAAAATTGAACCACTAATTTAATAATTTCAATATAATATAAAGTAGCAACCCAATCCATTACAAGAGTTTCTAAATGCTATTACTAAAGTCGAACATGTAACATTCAAAATACAATTCGAAGTATATGCCATCATTCTAACTACAGAATATATCTTCCTCTCCAATATGAATTCTCCATTCAAATTTGCCATGCCTTTTTGAAACGAGAATCTGTGTAACAAATGTTGCAATTTAAGATAGATAAATGAGAATCCAATTTGCCTACAAACTTTTGAAAACATTTCAACACTACAAGAAATTTATAAATTTATTAGTTACCTTCTATAAGCTGTACAGGTAGTTGCACTTCGTAAATTGCTCCTTCGAGTTTCTCGATTCTTTGCCTTTGGGAGGTGTAATTTGGCTTGTGATCTTTGATATAGCATCCTTCACCTCAGAAACCTCACTCTATCATTACTATATAATCACTTTCTATCTGAAAAAAATGGAACTTTAGAATAATATATACAGAAAACAAGTTGAATTTATGCTTTTCTTTTGATTCCATACAATGGCAAATAAATAGTAAGCAGGAGACTTATTAGTTGTCGATCAAGAATCAAGTCAAAAACTCAGGACCTCATATGCATTTAAATCTTTTTTTTTATGAGAGTCAGAATATAAATTTGCCAAACTTAGCATCAGATGAAGTCACAAACCCCAAATGCAGAGCATAATGAAAACTTAATTTTTGGTTTCAGCTACATAATTTCATTCATTTTACAAAAATAATCAATCGAATCAAAGAGAGGCTAAATTCACATAAGTTAAAACCAAAAGAAAAAAACAATACCATCATTCGCAAGTAACTAAAAATCTGATCCATCATAACAAAATATCTTCGATATAAATGTAATAAAGGTATAAAGAATCATGAATATTTCCTTAGCAAGACCATTTCATCATTTAAATTTAATGATTGAGAAAAGAAAATGAAGGTACAACAAATGCTTCAGAATGTACCTGTACCAATATGAAAAGAACTTTCAGCCTTTATCTGACTGCTCATGCAAATCCCCATCAAAATCCCTTCAAAATTCGAGCCAAGATATAACTCAAATTCACAATACTCGATCAAAACATCTAGAAATTCTTCTGAAAATCTCTGAACTTTAAATTGAGATGAACAAGGTTAGATAGGTAACTATTGAGGCGGATTGAGAACAAGCAATTTATTCAAATTCTTCGGCCAAAATATCAAAATGAGAAACTAAAAATACTCTATACAACTTATAATTATATGACCAAGAGAAAAGAGGACAGACAATTAAATTAGTGCAAACTCAAAATCGGCATATCAAACTACATAATCCAGAAACCCTAATGCTTATTTTACAAGAAAATTACACAACAAACAATATCAAACCTCCATTTTGTACCAAAATGAGATCAAAGAGGACGATTAGGTCAACTAAATCGGAGTCAAAAGAGTCACGATTTGGAATGAGAATTGCTTCCTCTTCCTCTTCCATTTCCAGATCTTGAATTCCCATTTCCCCCATTATTCCCTCTCCTCCCCAAACAAGACAAAATGCATAAGATGCATCAAACCAGTAACAACAACCGTCACTCTTCCATGAAACCAGAAAAAAAAACAAAAACAAATAAAATCAGAGAGAGAACGATACCTCTAGAAGAAGGCGAACTAAACGAGCCCAAATCGGACAAAATCCACCTTCTTGTCAATCAAGCAAAGAGCAGGTGCGAGTGACGGCGAAGGCGGGTACGACCAACGGCGGCAGAGCAGGTACGCATGACGGCGACGGAGCCGGTGCTGATGCCCTAAAGGGTCCTTCAGTGTTTCTGAATTTCGACTAGGATTTCAAACTCCATCGAGGCATCAACTACGGCATGATTCAATTGAAACTGGAAAGTGAAGATAGAAGAGAATTAGAGGTGGAATTTAAGGAAATTTAGGATCTGAGATTTAGGGATTTGGCTCATGCTTCATCCGCGTGCGTGAGTTGTGAAGGTTTTTAAGTTTATAAGTTTTTTGTTTTCTTCCTTTTCTCTTCTCTTTACCTTTTCCTTTTCCTTTTCCTTTTTAAGTTTTAGTTTTTATTTTTATTTTCCTACGTTGTATCTAGTTATTTCTTTTAGTTTAGAAATAATTAGTCTGCTAAATAAATATAATAAATAAATTATACTATTAGATTCAAATTTTATCATTGGGATTTTAAAATTCAAGTTAGTTTAGAATGAAAAATAAAATACGCCTATATTAGAAGATTATAATTAATATAAAAAATATATTGATTTTAGAATTTAGGTTAATTTAGAGAGAAAATAAAATAAGCTAAAAGATTAGAATTAAAAAAAAGGTTTTTTTTTTTAAATATTAGAGAATTAGGGAATTTATACGTTTTTGTCTCATTTCAAGAAAATTTGAAAGTATTGAAAAAAGACAACACCATAACGACAACGGAATATGATAATGATGTTGAATACATTATTGACAACACAAGAACAACAACGGTCATGAAAAACCGATGTCTTAACACATACAACAACATATCAACGACAACGGCAAGCACGACCGTTGTGGATTAGCATGAACAACAACACAATTACGACAACGGTACTTAAAACCGTTGTCTATGAGCGCAACTTTTCGCTAATAGACAACGGTTACATAAAACAACAACGGTTTTTGCGATAACAACAACAGTTTTTTAGGAAAACCGTTGTTGATTCACTGTTGTTGTATCCATTTTTTGTTGTAGTGTAAGGGAATGGTGAAGCCATTACACATTAAGGGGGAGTCTCGACTCGCGGATATCTTCACCAAGCCTCTTCCATCTACTGCGTTTTATCGGATTCTCGGCAAGATGGGGTTTCGTTCTATCTTCCACCCCTATCTTGAGGGGGAGTAATGCAAGTATTGCTGTAAATACATGAAGAAAATGGTGGATTGCATGAAAGGAGTATGAAGGTTGCAGAATTGAAGCTGTGCGGTTGAAGGAAGAAGAAAATAAAAGTCGTGTTTTTGTTATTACGTTTCTATTAGTGTTAGCTAGTATTAGTTGTAGACACGTGGACGAGTAATAGATAGACACGTGCGTAGGGTAGTTGGTATATAGTTGTACTCTCTACCTTTCTTACTGTTTTACATGAATAAGAAACAAAAATAATTTTCCGATCAAATTTTTTCCCCTTCTCCGATTCTCAGTTTTTCGATTAGTGAACATAAAAATAAAAAGAATGAATCCTTTTTTTTTTCAAAATAAATAAAAGATAAGATTAATGCCTCTAAAGAGATCTCTTATGATGAGTCTGGATGAAAGCACCAATTTGATACTATCATATTCCAAGATCGTATCAGTCGTACATCTTCGAGTCTGTGCATACTCATATTCCCTCAACTTTCGAGAAGAACTAATTCATATTTTCAGTGATAGCCCAACATGCGATGGAGATGCTACTTGAAAGCATTCCGATTCCCCACAGGATCTGAACTGGTTATGATAATAATTATGCAACTGAATCACGCAAGAGATCGAATTATCGTACCCTTGAATCATGACGAGGCAATCTATAGTTCCAGATTATTGAAGTGTGTCCCTTCATCTAGATCCGTCGACTTCGTGGGCGTCCGCCATGGATTTGGGACTTGGATCACGTCTTTTTTTTCACACGCCTCTGACTACTCGAACTGAAAAACTAGTTAGAATGTTTTCTTTCTTCTCTTTAAATAAAACCGCCGTCCCACTTTCTCTCTCACGTCCCAAATGTGTGTTACTCTTTGTTGAGAGAAATCTTGGATAGATAATTAAATAATTAATTTAATTCTAATCCCTAAAATATATAGTTAAGATTTAATTTAAATTAAATCTTAACTAACTAGATTTGATCTTATCCATTAAGATACAAATCTAATTCACATCACATATTGGGCTTGTGTGCAATATATGAGCACGGATGGGCCTACTAGAGTGACGGAGGCAGTCACAGGGTTGAAATGGCACCACTTATGGGTCCAAAACCCATAAGCATACTCTCTTGGGTCCAAATCAACTATAAGACTCATATTAATTTGTGATCCATTCGGAGGTAATTAGGCCACGCTAGCGACCTAGATACCAGTCAGAGTTGAACCTTACCTAATGAGATAAATATCATGCTCAACCCAGAGCATTTATCTCCATTAGAACTATGATTCATTCTACTAAAGAATCACAACTGATTTACCGCCCTGTTCCGATTACGTACATCGGGGTTGATATTTTGTTAGAGTGATGCCCATGTTTAAGAACTCCAATATTCGTTAATCAATTAGAGTTTATCTGACTGCTCTCAATTAATTAACTTCTTATTATCCTCAAGTAGTACCCGTTCACACTTTATTATTATATCTGAACTTAATTAGCATGCATGACTTGGTATAATAGTAATGATTATGAACTCTCTCAGGAGATATCGCAACCTGTAACGGACACATTGCCTCGATACAATTAATTAAACATCATACTTGCCTCCATGTTACCCAAGATATAAGGAATTAAGAGCCTGTTGTAGGATCGTACCGAGTAAGTCAAAGCAACAATGAAGAACACGTATTCGTCTAATAGCTGATCGATATTAAGATCCAGCTACTGAAACCCGAGATCTTTAGCTCTTCACCTATTTCTAGTGTCAGTCCAGAAGAGCATTATCTCACTGCATTCTTATCAATACGTTTCATCGTGTTAGCATAACTAGTGATTATGATCCACCACTACCGTTACTTATTAGTCTAAACCAATAGCTTTGCCCAAGCTATCTCAACTGTGATACCAGTTTAAAACTCACGAGTATCATTAATCTACGTAATCCTCCGACGATCAAGCTGTCCACGTGATTTAAAACGTGAGATAATGGACTTATTATTTCTCAACTATATTCTTTCAGATAGGTGATTGTAAACAGTGGAATAAACATTGTATACACTAAAACACTAGTTATGCTTTAGATATACAATAACCCCAACATGTACATACAAAAAACTATAATACAATGTCTGGAGGAGATAGTACTATCAACATAAACCGAAAAATCAAACTATACTAAGAAGGATCGACAAGAGATCCAATTATCTACAAAAGCGGAAAAAAAAAAATAGAATATTGAACTAATAATACACTGAAAATAGCTCAAAAGTGACCATCTCAAATTACTAACAAGGGGACCTATCAAAGTATAAAAAAATGAACTACAACACATAAAAAAAATATTTAGATTTTATCTCTTTGATTTATGGGATTCATTCATTTCTTGAAGTATTTGAAGATGAATATGTAATGCATTTTGTATGGTGGAACCCCTTTTCTTCTAGAGCACGGTTAACACACAATAGTCTTAACACTTTGGAAGCCTCGTCGACTACAGTTTGATTCTTGAGGCAGGGGCGCTTGACGTCGTTTACAATTCTACCCAACAAACAATCTCTCCCAACGTTTACAATAAGATTAGTGATAGGAGATGGCCTAACTATTAGGTCCCAACATTAGGCCCAATATAAACGGGCCCTGATATTAAGCTTGACCTATATAAGTTTGGCCCAAGTAAGAGACTTCTTCACCAAGCAAGGAAGACTTCTTGATCGACTACAACTCAGACTCCAATAGAGTGTAGAAGACTCAGATATCTAGTATGAAGATGGGGATAAGCCCAAAGAGTCCTTATATGAATAGACTTTGTATTAGAATCAAGCTCCATATGAGCATCTATAAATAGGGGCTTATAATAGAATGAGAAGGGAGAACAATCTTGTAACCAATACTCATACTAGCAATAATATCCATACTCTTTCCGCCCCGTGGACGTAGATCTATTCCGATAGATCGAACCACGTAATTCCTTTGTGTTCTTGTTATTTTCGTGTCCATTTATTCCTTATTGGCGTTCATTAATTACCTACAAAAATAAGATCGATCAATTAGCGCAACATATCGTATGTCAATACTGCGTCGTTTAATGGAACATCGACTCCAGTTTCTATAGTACTAGCTATATGACGTTATGGATCAAATTGAGGAGTTACTAATTTAATTATTTCAAAGAAACCTACTCTTCAATTAATGAACACCCTAGTTTTATAATAATCTATAGAATACAAACATGATCCTGCAGTCTATTTATAATACAAAACAATTATGAATTCTTATTGTAAAAAATTTAATATTTCTCTTTATATATATATATTTTATTATGAGGTAATAGGGTCAAATGCCCACTTTCATATAAGAATATCAACTTCTACCCACCCAAATTATTTTACACACTTTCTACCCACTTCATTAAATTGAGACAATTCTACCCCTCAATTACCCCCAAATTAAAATTTGAAATTAGAATCCCTCACTTTCTTCTTTATCATCGTCTCTCTCTCCTCTCTCTTCCTCTCCCCCTCCACTCCCAATCCCTAAATTCAGAGACACAGTGTAATACCCTGACTTTTTAATAAATAGAAAATGCGTAGAAATTCAAAAATTTTGCGTAGCCTTGCCTCTATTTTATGACGAATAGAATTGTTATGGTTTAAGATATATGAAATTGCATTTCACTTTGCAATTTAGAAATAGATATAAATCTACATTTATATCTCGTAATTTTTATTGCGAACTAACGAATCGAATTCAATATTATATTCCTATATAATATTTCTAAATGTATATTAACCAAAGAATACTTAATTTATCTTCAAGTATTAATGGGCCAAGATATTAATTATCAAAGATCGATAATACAATATTGACGAAATTGGGTCAAGCCCATTACAATCATTACCAAACAAGTACTGTACAATTATTAAGTAGCCCAATTAAGGGCCAAATACATTGCCCCAACGAAAAGGAATAAAACCGCAGCCCATTTACTAGCTCATTACACAAGAGCCAAACTAACTAATGAAATAAATAAAATAAATACAGTATTACAAAATTAAAGATGTTGCAATAGCATTTAATTCCACACGGCTAAAGGCCTCTAATTGTCAACATATTCAGCTTTATATTAACTTCTAAAACCCAAAAATCTTGCTCAGAGATATTGTGATCATCAAGCTTCACTTCAATCACCTCATGAAGACTTTTGCACACCTATGGCTACTCCTTCAATACACCCTTCTTCAGCCCCTTTAATATCCCCTGTTACAGCCCCATCACCATCCTCACATTCTGCAAAACAAAAACAAACACTCTCAAAAATGGAAGAAGCATAAACAGGACAAGAAGCTAAGGAAAGAAGAAGGGAAATAATAGGCTAAGGCAGAAGCTTAGATCAGAGGCAAGAAAGCAAAAGAAGAAAGAGCTCTTTTCCATTCATAATTTCCTGTCCAACTACTACAAACCCTTCATCAAAACCAAGCTAACAGTAAGCATTTTCAGCCCTTCTTCTTCTTTGTTAAGCAAGCAAACTTTAAGTATGAAAACTGAAATAAGAACATGAGCTTGCTAACTCCATAACTTGAAATCCTAAGCTAATGCACAATAACAACAACTACATGCTATTCTCCTAATGCAACAAACGATTAATGAAAGTATGCTTTTTCCTAAGCTTTCTAAATAAAAACTCAAGTATGAATAAAACAAGAACCAAGCATGTATTAAGGCACGAAGAAGAATCCTAAACTACCAAGAGATTGAAGCATGAAACTTGATTACCTATGGCTGCTGCTAAATCACGTACCACAATGATTAAATAGATTAATGAATTCTTATGCTCACAAGTTACTACCATTCCAAAAAGATTTATAAATCATAGACAAAATCACCAACTTCAGCAACTATACTTATATAGATATGTATATGCTATTCAGAGAACAAATGAAAGATTTATTAAACTAAAACTTGTAATCTAAAACTTATTGCTATGAACTGCAATGAAACAAAAGAACGGTTGAGAGGGAGAGAACTCCCCTAGTTGCCATGGTTTTGGTCGACAGCTGAGAGGAGATGATAGAGAGTCGGACAGCAGGCCTCGTTGTGACGACCGTGCCTCCAAGCACCGAGATGAGCGCGGCAGCACTACAGCCACAGACGAGGTGCTGCAGCAGAGGCGGTGGTGATGTTGGAAAAGGGCTCGACGGAGGTGCAGCCACGGCAGTGGTTGTTACAACCGCGGCGTTCTTCCTTCGTCGGCGATGAATTGCAAAGAGAGAAAGAGAGAGATTGATTTCTGGAAATTGGGGCTTTCGATTTGGGGATTTCGGGTGAAGGAGAGGTCGATGGCGGATGAGATGGCGCGAGGCGACGGAGACGGTGTCGGCAGCCGGTGTTTCCGCCGAGAATGATGATGACGGGGAAGAGAGGGTGAGTTTGAGAATGAGAGTGAGGGTCGGGAGGAGAACGAGAGAGAGAGAGATCGGGTTCTGTGTGTGTGCGTGTGTTGCTAGAGTAAAAGGGGTGGGAAAAATGGGCTTCCTTCATATGGACTGGGCTCTAATTGAAAACGGGCTTCTACAGATGGGCCGAGGAAGTATACGAATGGGCCTGATAAATAATTCATGCTCTAAGGATTTATTTACTATACTTAATTAAAATGTAAGATTTAATTAATTAAGGTTTAATTAATCACCAAGATTTGACTAGCTCAAAAATGTGTTCCGAAATTTATCCTAATTTCGGAATAATTATTCGATGAATATTTGAACCCAATTAATTACTTAATTGGACTCGTTTATTAATAAGAAAATGGTTATTCTACTAATGAAAAGATTTAAAGGCTTCCTAATAATTAATCTGTTACCCCTTAGCAGATTTTGCTAATAAAAAAATATAGAGGCGATTATATTTTCCTTAGCGATCATTTTATTATAAGAATTTAGATTCTTATTACATCGTTATGAATAGGAGCGGTTCAATAAGGACATTAATTTAGACGTTGCCTATCAAGACCGACCATTCTACTACGCTACAAGAGGTGGGCTTATTTTTCCAAAGTATATGAGTTATGTATGCTCAAGGTTTTAAATGATGAAAAACTAGTTATCCATAAAAATGTTTAATATGCGCTCTACATGTTTAATGCTCTGAAGTAATCAATCGAGATTTATCGCTTAGCCTTATAAACTAGCCTTGAATCGTGTACACTCCCCTGGTAGTTATGTGATTGGTTGATCTCTCTCACATACTATTTTAATGGAATTCCTGGGTTTCGACCCGGAGTTCACCAACTCAAATAGACTCTCCGGTTTCGACCCGAAGTCTGGATATATGGATTCGTCGGTGGCTAGAGGTCCGGAATCACAGTAAGAGTAACTGTAGAGAGCGACATGATACCCGGGTGCAAATAAAATGATTTAGCATGCTTAGTTGTATTTTGTTTTCCAAAACCTCTAAGTCATGCTTACGATATGGATAAACTGCTATGTTTCCAAGCTATTGATAAAATGCGCAGCCCACTGAGTACATTAGTACTCAGCCTAAATGTTTTCAAATGTTTTCAGGTTGATGCAGCTGTGAATGACGGTGCGGAGCTGAGGCTAGGAATCTCTTTTTATTAAGCTTCCGCTAAATGTATTTCTTGTCTTGAACTAGAAATATACACTCTGAATTTATTCACTATCTATTCTCGACAACTTGAAATCGATTTTATGTGTTGAAATGATGGACTTATGTTGATTCGTTGAGCCATCGAATCTTATGCGATCCTAGTATATTGATATGTTGTTATGTTGGGTATATTGTCGTTGCATTTATTGTGGCATATTCCCTTTGCAAAAGATATACTTCCTAACTTTTCAGGAAGTATCAATCGATTATTGAAATGAATTGAATCCCCTTTCTATCCCCACTTATTTATTCAAACCCCTAGTCACACCCTTGGCGCGTGCGCCTTCCCTCGGGAATTGGGGCGTGACACACAACTCCTAATCCCCTCTACCGGCGACACCACTCGAGCACCGCCGTCGAAAAAGCAGAATATTCAGGCCGGCTACCCTAAATATGCGACCCCTAATTTGAAACCCAGTGTGCCTTCAAACCATTCCTCCTCATCCACCGCCGTTAGCTACACACTCCTCCTCCTCCAATCTGCCTACCTCAGATCCAGATTGGATGTGGCTAAGGAGATTCGCTGCCTCACCAAGACCTCGCAGCTCTATCACCGTCATTTCTCCGTCGCACTCGCGCCGCTCGTTAGCTGTCGCTCCGCCGATGCCAACGAGGCTGTGCTCGCCGCGCTGCTTAACCTCGCTGTCAAGGACGAGAGGTGAATTTCGTTTTCTTTTTTGCGTGGAGAGAGTGCAAAGATGTAAATAAATTGAAATTTGATTTTCATCAAAAGTATTCAAATAAATTATTTTTGTACTTGCGCGCGTTCTTACTTGTTGATGACGAGTAAATTGAATTTATTGCTCGATTTGTGAACGCAAAGGGGTGATAAGGTTGATGTCGGTTTGAATTTAACTTTTTTGTTTTTCTGTAATAATGTTGTATGGTGGATTACTGTTTTTTATTCGTTTGAGTTGTTTTACTGGCATGCATAGCGTCTCTCATGCAAATTGTTACAATATCCATGCGGTTGCTTTTGGCTGAGAAATGTTGGTGATGAAATCTTGTGCAATTCATTAATTTGCAGATTTAATCTGCAATTCATTGTGATTCAATCTGATATTTGTGCTTGCAGATTGCATCGAGTGTGTTAGAAAAAAAATGAGTGAGTGAAGATAAGTAGTGATTATAGTTTCATATTTTTTTTCTTTGGGTTGATTGCAATTTGGGTTCATTTTCTGGTTTAGCATGATATTGTGTGAGGATGCATACGTGCAATGGTGAATTGACAATGCCATTGGGCTCTCTTTGCATATGATTTTTATTTTGACTTGGGTATCTTAATATGAATTGAACGATATTCGTATCAATAATCATAGGTAACCGGTACGAATAGAACAATATTCGTACCGATATAAATTGTTTCTAGAGATATGTGAAGGTTTTTGTTCTTGTTATTCCTGAATTCGTACTACACTATAGGTAATCGGTACGAATTGAACAATATTCGTACCGATAGAAATATAGAAATTTCTTATTGTTGAGATATGTGAATGGTTTTGCTGCTATATATTTGCTTTCCAGTTGCTCTTGAACTACCTTTGTGTATTTTTGAGCTTCTTGTTCTCTATGTAGTGGACTTAATGCTATTGTTGTTCCTGAATTCGTACTACATTAGAGGTAATCGGTACGAATTAAACAATATTCGTACCGATAATTTCATGCTTAACTATGTAATTCGTACTATATTATAGGCAATCAGTACGAATTGACTCATTCTCGTACCAATTACCATATACTTATATTATAATATAATTTTTATCCTGATTAATGGTACGAATAAAACATTTCGTACCCCTTCTAGATCATATTTTGTAAACAAATATTTGTGCTACTGCTATGTACGAATATTTGTATTCGTACCTTGCTATATACCACATTTGGTCTTGTTTTAGTATGAATTTAACATTTCGTACTGCGTACCACTTCACTGTTCTAACCAAAAAAATGGGAAAAAAAACCCGGAAAAAAAAGAAAAAAAACTGAAAAAAGCAAAAAAAAAATGGAAAAAAATGAACAAAAATGGAAAAAGAAAAAAAACATAAGAAAGAAAAATAATTGAAAAAAAATGGAAAAAAAATAAAAAAAATGAAAGTCTTGAAAAAAAAAGAAAAAGAAAAAGAAAAAATGCTGGTAAAAAAAACAAAAATTAAAAATTAAGAAAAACAAAAATTAAAAAAAAAACTGAAAACAAAAAAGAAATAACAAAAGAAAAAAAATACAAAAAGAAAGAGAGATGAGAGAGGAAGAAAAAACAAAAGAATGGTATATAAGTAAAATGTACGCACAAAAAGACAAAGAATGGGTATAAAGTGTGTAAATTAAAAGGGGTGGTTTTAAATGATAGTGGATAGTTGTCAATTTGCCTCTTTTATTATTGCACCGAGACTTGTACGTAGTAGTAGTAATAATATACTCCTACTACAGTACTAAGACTTGATGAGAACTTGGGCTGGATTGTAATCCACTAACTTTTGCCCATTTTTTCGGTTCAAAGGTTAAAAACTTAAAATCTTTGGTTTAACATTAAGTAATTAATCTCTTGTTCGTCCCATGTAAAGAAAAAAAAGTTTGTGAAAAAATAAGAATGGACAAAAATTACTGATTTTTTAAGCTCGTCAATTCAAATTAGAATGAGTGGAAAAAAGGAAAAGAAAAAGGTTGCAGATGTACAAAGTACACTTAAAGGAAAATTAAAGAATGTTTTGTATGAAAAGCCAATTAAAAGTTGATTGGAACAAAAAGAACTAATTAGCAATTAATTATCAACTAAAATTATTAAAAAAAAATAAAATAACGCTGATAACTATTCAAAGCGTCGTAGTTTGATCGGATTGGTTGATTTGTCCCATCCACAGCGGCAGAACCATCCCTGTTTGGTCATGCACTGTCTGCAACAACGGCGGCAACATCTTGTACACCCCCGCAACTCCCTGCATCGCACTGCCGCCTAATAATCCTATCGGAAACTGCGGAGAGAGCGAGAGGCTCCCAAAATCAAACAAACCAGCATCCTAAACGCAGGGATCGACGGCGGTAGTTGCTGAACACGAGAAGATTTCTCGTCGGCAGCGAAAGCACCAATGATACACACCAAACAGGAGAACTCAACCCAAAAGACTAGCCTATCAGGAGAGAGAGCCCATTTAATGTATATACCCCACACTAGTTGTTCTCACAACCGATGTGGGACATTGAGTCCGTAACATTCGACCCTCCTTTGAGGGCCAACGTCCTCATTGGTCACGGCCACGTTGGTCACGGCTGGTTCTTTGCCAGGTCACCACTCGGCCACTCCGAGTTCTCATTGGTCACGGCCACGTTGGTCACGGCGGATTCTTTGCCCTGCCACCACTCCGAGCCGTCTGGGCTCTCAATGAAAGCACCAATTGATAGGTACTCAAGCCAGAAGCCCTAACTCTACCCAAAAGCTAGCCTATGAGTGGAGGTTTGACCCCTTACTTAAGTACCAATCCACAATGGTTTGTGGATCCGATGTGGGATCGTATCATTCGACCCCCCTTAAGAGCCGGACGTCCACGGATGGCTCTCACTCTGGTCCCATCAGGTAGCCTTCTCCCAGGTAGCCTTTTTCCGCACCACGTCCGCACTCTCAATGAAAGCACCAGTTGATAGGATCAATCCTAACGGAAACTGCGGTGAGAGCGAGAGGCTCCCAAAATCAAACAAACCGGCATCCCAAACGCAGGGATCGGCGGCGGTAGTTGCTAAATGCGAGAAGATTTCTCGTCGGCAGCGGTGTTTAGGGTTTATGATGAAGAAAGGCTTTGGGCCGTGAATAATGTTAATTCATTCTTCTTCATATCCTTTCTGATTACAATGACTATATTTATAGGACAAAATATCTAACAAACTATGGAAAAGATATGCTAAATATTAATACTAATCTAATCAATAAAATATAAAGGATATTCTCCCAAGATACGAGATATGCTCGTATCACCGCCACCGCCCTCTTCTCCAACGCCACCGCCGTTTGTCCAGATGCTCAGCCGCGGCTGCAGGCCACGCACCACCTTAGCGTTTGTCTTGGCAATCTCCTGATACATCCCTCCATCTATCATCAGGTAATCCCTCATGGCCATGTAGTTTCCTCCGACCGCCTCGAGGAGGCTGCGCATGTACACCCCTTGAGCCTCCGCCGCAGCTCTGAGCCCTTCCGCCTCCTTCTTCTTAGCGTACAGATCTCCATCCACTCTCCTCTGCCGGCCGTAGAGCTCGGCCTCCGCCGCCGCCTTCTGCGCCTCCGCCTCCTTTTGCTTCTAGTAGAAGTAGGCCTCTGCGGTTTTCTGCTTCTGGTAGAGCTGCCAGTTGGCCTCTTGAACCCTAGTCTCGTACTCCACGGTGGCTTTGGTGAGGAACTCCGCCTTGAGCTTCTCCATCCTCGTCAGCGCGTTCATCCTCTCCACCTCCCTCTGCAGCTCCGCCTTGCGGATGGCGACCGCCTTCGCCTCCCTCGCCCTCGCCCTGGCCCATTCCGCCTTCTTTGTGGCTAGGGCGGCGATCACCTCGGCCACCTCCGCCTCCTACTCGTTCTGGTAGATCTTTACCTCGGCGTCCATCTTGATCTCCTCCTTCCGGCCCTCGCCCTGCTTCTGAGTCGATACGACCCTCATCTGGGCATCGATCATCGCGCTGTTCTGCTTCATGTGGCCGTCTCGGATCTTGGCACCGACCTCGCCCTTCATCCGGGCTTGGCCACGTCAACCTTGGCCTGGTTGGCGGCCTCCATCTGGACCTTCTGGCCCAGATAGGAGAAGTACTCGTGGCCGGGGACGTCCACGAGCTGCTTGATGTTGGCGTTGTAGATGTGGAGGCCGAACTGGTTCAGCTCCAGCTGGACTTTTTCATAGACCTGGAGTTTGAACTCCTTGGTGCTTTTAAAAATGTCCTCCATCGTCATCGAGGCGGCCAAGACCCTAGTCTCCCCCTCGATGATGCCCTGGACCAGTTCGACCACGTGCCTGGAGGCGGCCTCGTGGGCGAACATAAGCTTAGCGTACTTGAGGAGGCTCCCCTTGTCCGTGCGGGGACCAACTGTGAAGACGGCCGGGAGGACAAAGGGGAGCTTCTCGGCGCTCATGGCCTGCACTTCGAAGGTGTAGTTGACCGGGGTGATATCAATGCGGGTGCACGATTGGCCGGGGAGGACCCATGACTTCTTCGTCACCTTTATGTCCTTAATCCATAGTCCCGTTATCACGAGGTACTCCCACGCTCGAGACACTTCAAACTTCATGCTCGCTCTAAACATTATAAAAAAAGAAGAAGAAGTGATTAATAAAGAGACGATTGACATCAAAGTTTGATCAAGTCTAGCCTAGTAGAAGCCGTTGATATCGATAAATAAATACGGAGTAATAACCTAAACCTCATGAGAATTAAAATTTAAACCGAAGGAAAAACTAAAAATAAGATACCTTATGCAATAGTTCTTCAACACGCTTCGTCTTCTGCTTCAACAAAAAACCAAAAAGAAAATCTTCGTATTCTTCTTATGATCACCAATGCATATAGTGCAAGGCAAAACCACTATATATAAGTATATGGGATTCTTTCCTATTCGAGTAGGATCTGTACTAAGATTAATTATTCCCATCTCAACTAGGATTTGAAATCCAATTGACTAGGGCTGACTATCGGTCCGGTTCCGGTTAACCGGAACCGGAAATCCGGGTACCTAGCACCGGTTATTCATATTTTTTAGGAATCGGTACCGGAACTGGATAAGCTAACTGGTTCCTGGTTCCGGTACCTGCTTCGGTACCAGTTATACCGGATTACAGGTTAAGATACCGGATTTTTTTAAAAAAACTAAAATGTGTGTTTTTTTAATTTTTTTAACAAATTAAACAATAATTAAACATAGAAAAATAATAATATATAATTTATTTATAAAAATAATAATATATAATTAAGGATTTAGGGTATCTTAAATTTTTAATAATTATTAATATTAATATAATATATAATTTATTTATAAAAATATATAAAAATTAAATGTTAACCGGTTCCCGGTTCGGTACCGGTTTCCCGGGTACCAGAATTTTACTTGAAGCTGGAACCGGTTACCAGGCCGGAATCAGGTTATCCAATACCGGTTCCGGTCCGGTACCGGAAATCCCGGAATACTGGATTACCGTTTGACAGCCCAACAATTGACTAATATTGACTCAAACAATATGAAAAATCTAAATAATAGTACTACTATGTAGAGTAATAAACTTTCTCTTACCAAAACAGAAGTAGAGAAAGAAAAATCGAAAAAGGAAACGAATCGGTATCAGGATCTCTATCTCTAGTAATTTGAATAATAAATAGCCAAAAATTTAATTAATCCTACAACGTATTAATTTTGGACAAAAACTTGTGTGAGCCGCATGGTGCGACCAAATCTTAATTTGGGCCGCACCCGACTAACCTGACTCGAACGTGTTCACTCAAAAATAAAATTCATCATTGGTGCCAATCGTTGTGAATAAACGTGTTGATTAATTTCTGTGATAATTGTGTTTTTTTATCAATTTATTATTATAATGATTTATATAAATAATGGTTTATTTATATAGACAAAGGCTTGTATCAGCCCGACCGCACAATGCAACCAAAGCCTTCAAAGCAAAATAAATTACATGAGTCAATTAATCTACTTGACCCACAACCCAAAAAGAAGGTCTCATAAACATATTCAATTGACCTTAATGTGAGCCCAGATTGATGCAAGTGTCTCCCATTTATATAATACTACATCTTTCCCCTTACATTAGTCCCCATTTGATTTGCACAATAGTCAATGCAAAGTCAATAAAGTGAATAAAATACAATAACAAATGGACATTAGTTGGACTTATGTTAAGAGTATTTGAGTTTAAAGTGAATTAAGTATGATTGAGCCTTGATTTTGATGTTAAATACTTCTATTTTTAGAAAGTGGACTAATATGATGGAACAGACCAAAACGGAAAAGGGAACTAAAATAATGGGATAGAGGTAGTATATTTTATGAGTAATGAGAACATCTTTTACCCTTCATGATATAAAATATTCCCTATATTTTTTGTAAAATTATCATATGTCGTGAATAAAAGTGTCAATTGATCTAAACAAAAGTGACTCATGTTATGTCAAAATATTCATTTTTATCAGCTTGATATGTAATGATTTCATATTATAATTATTTATATAAATTTTATATATGAGTAATAAAAACATGTGTACCCACCACAAGATAAAATATTCATTGTTCTTTTATTTATAGATAAAACATGTATCTACTTAATGCAGTTTTTTGAATATATATAAGGGATTGATTCTAGTAGAAACTCACTCTAAGATGAAAACTAGAAACTTTTTATATACATAGATTACGATTTAACGGACGATCAAGATATACACAAGTGGATTAAATATGTACTAGTGTTAATGCAATCAAAACTAATTTAGGAAGTTAAAAAGGGTAGCCTCATACAAATGAAAAAAATGAAAAAGGAATCTTCCATCATATTAGGGATCTTGAAATCATATTACGAAAGTTTGATTATAAACCCAAATCACGATTATGCATTACACAAAATAAAAAATAGCTCCGTACATTGTGTTACATTGGACGAGAAGCATTTGAATTTTTTTATTTAAGAATAAGTTTTATTACTATAATATTTGTCAATACATGCTTGTGCATGTTTTGCATTTGATAATGCATATCTTAGTCAATCGATATGCATATTTTAAGTACAAATCAAACATCTATATATTCCAAGCAAAAATAAATTAATACTCCGTAATAATTTTTAAAATGTAGTATAATATAATTAGGGATAATGCATAATGAAGTGATGAACAAGGTTTGCATTTCATTTTGAATATTCTTTAAAATACTTGTAATAATAATAATAATAATAATAATAATAAATTATTATTATTATTATTATTATTATTATTATTTTGGAAATGCACTATATATCTACGGATGATTTAGTTGTGCATATCACTACACAATGTGATGCACATAATCCATAACATCATGCATAATAGTCATGCACTTACAACATAAAATCACATATGATATTTTTGTTGCATTTCCTTTTAGATTTGTTTGCATCTCTAATCATCTTTTCTTTTCTAACTTTAGTCTAGTATTTGATAATACATTAGTTAATCTCGAAAAAAATAAATTAAGAGATTTTTTTAGTTTGGGCAATTTTTTTTTTTTGGCTGAAAAGAAAAAATATGAATTAATATATTTTTGACTTCCAAATGAATGCATAATGATTGTTCAAAATACGCATAATAAATAAAAACTATTTAAATGGTGATAAAATATGCAACAACTTAAACTAAAAATGCATAATAAAATAGCAATAAATGCAATGATGTTTTTTTACTAAGGGTTTGGTTTTTTCTAGCAATAAATCATAGGCTGTGAAAAGTAAACCCTTGTCAAAAATTTAAACAGTAGCCGAAAAAAATCAAACTCACATAAAATTATTGCATTTATTGCCACTTAATTTATTATGCATATTTTAGTTTAAGTTGTGGCATATTTTAGAATAACTTATTGCATAATTATTTATTCAAAATATGCATACCCCCTACTTGAAGAAAAATAAAACGTAGACGGTAAAAAAATATACCCTAATTGTAGCAAACTAAACCCTAAACCCTTATCGTATATCTGTACCCTTAAACCTAATCGGAAAAGATAATTCTTATTCGAAAATTTGCTGCATATATTACAGAACATTATGCATAATGCTACCGTGTCCAAAGTTATAAAATGCATCGAGTATTTTTTATGTACCAAATTCACTACGTTTTGTTTAATAAAAATTTACCCCATAATTAAATTAGTTTTCCCCACATTATCGAAAACTACAATATTTGAAAGAAATTCCAAAAGTGATTTTCAATCTAACACGTATGAAGATTTTGGGAGAGATTTTTCATTAAATGCATATTAAAGATATCCCCCATTTAAGGAAAATCAATTACATCAAAAGACAATTTTACCCTAAGCATAAGTGAATTATATATAAAATAATCACACCAACAATTAAAATATTAAATCTGTCTGCATATTTGTAACCGTTAGATGACAAAGATCAATGGCTTACAAAAGTTTCTAGTTTTCACCATTTAAATAGTTTTCATTTGATCTATCCCCTATATAAGATGAGTTCTTGTGTTTTCAAATCATCTGATTATCAATTTGAAAGCATAAATAATACTCCTCCGGTCTTTTCTTTAGTCATTTCTTTTGTCAATTCTGGCACACTTTTCCATACTTCTTGATGATGAGTTTTAAAATAAATTTTTGAAGAATTTTTTCTTTTACGGGATACTCTGATAGTCGTAGTATCCCATAAAAGATAATATTCTTCAAAAATCCATTTTAAAACCCATCATCAAGAAGCGTGGAAAAGCATGTCAGAATTGCCAAAAAAAAATGACTCAACTTGAAAAAACCGAAGGGAGTAGAATAATACTATAACATGATCATTTATGTAGTAAAGCATAAGTAATATTGTTTCCGCGTCGACAATGAAAATAAGAACCATAACATATACGATATTATATTGTCTTACAAAATTGTTCGATCAATGTGTATCTTTTGACAAAAAACACAAGAGACAATATGAAAAATATATAAGCTACAACCAAAATTATCCTTTCAATCCGCTTAAAGTATACATAAAACAAATAATTAAAAACTTAAACCCAATGCGAAAATCGAAGTTTAATTTGCCCAGAATAATAGAGATAAACAAATGAAAGAACCCAACATGTTCAAACTAAATGAAATAATGAAATGAAGGTTTTCGAACAAGAGATATTTTTGATATAGGTTTTAAATCACAGTATTTTTATGCTGATTCGAAAATTAAAATTAGGTTTTAAAATACGTAGAAATCGAGTTAAAATAAATTTTGAACAATAAAAAAACAGAACCTCAAGAACTCATCTTCTTTCGGAAAAGATGGAAACAAAAAGCTTGAGAAAGTTCATGGGAACCATTCAATCATTCAATTTCTAACAGATAAATACACATATATACTGATATGTCCTAAGAAAAAACAAAGAACGCAAAGAACAACTAGAAATTATTTTGCTTTCTAGTAAATCATAATTATGCTTAATATGACTATTGTCAATGCTTAATAATGTGAGTGCATGAAATGATAGAAGGAAGAAGAAGAAGGAGCCTGCGTGTGGAATAAAGGAATAAAGAAGAAGCGTGTTTTTCCTTCTTTACGTTTCTTTTATTTTCTATTCTTATTCTTGCCACGTAGGCATATTAGCTGGTATAAATACCCAGTGAAGTAGTTACATTTGTAAGCTTTGGATATTCTCTTTTCAAAAGAATGAAACAGTTTTATCTCTTTCATTCTTAGCTCAAATCTATGCTTGTTTTCAACTTTTCGATTATGGTATCCAGAGCGTGAATTCCGCTGTGCGCTGCTAATATATGTTGTTTACTCTCCGTTTTAGCTAGTTGTTGCTACGATTTTGGTTGATTTTACAATGGTGCGACCAAATGATCGAGAAGTTGGAGGTGGAGGCTTTCTACCAGACAATCCCTCTCATCTGCTCTATCTACATCCAAGCGATAATCCAGGTTCGGTGTTGGTTTCTGAGTTATTGAATGGTTCGAATTACCTCGATTGGAGTAGATCAATGCATACATCCTTATTAGCTAAAAATAAAGTAGGTCTCATTGATGGAACTATACCCCGACCAGATGCAAATGATGCTACCTTGAATGTGTGGATACGCAACAATAGTATGGTTGTATCATGGTTGAGAAACCTACTATTCCTCAACTTCATTCTAGTATGTTATACATTAATAATGCTGCTCAAATTTGGTTAGATTTGAAAGAGTGTTTTTCTCAAGGTGATGATGCTCGCACTTTTCATCTTAAGCAATACTTGTTTAGTTTGAAACAAGGATCGCTTGATGTGAATTCTTACTATACAACTTTAAGGGTTGTTTGGGATGAGTTTATTATTTTTTTGCCAAAGTCAATGAAGTGGAGAGACTTCCAACAAAAGGATTTCAACATGCATTTTCTCATGGGACTTAATGAGTCCTATGCTCCAGTAAAAACTCATTTGATGAGTATGGAACCTCTACATAGTTTTGGAAAACTGTTTTCCTTGGTTTTGCATGAAGAACGTCAACGATCTGCTGGTATTGCTTCTGGAAATGCTTATCCCTCTCCTGCTAATGAGCGCTTGTTGGCATCCTCACTAATGCTTCTCAGTTAAGTTTTAGTAAGCCTAGAGATAAGCTCTATTGCACACATTGTGGTAAGACTAATCATACAGTTGATAAGTACTTTCAACTCCATGGTTTTCCACCCAGTTTTGGTCGAGGAAGAGGTCGACCTCCAGAGAATGCTAGCTCTAGATCTATGCATAATGTTACTCAAAGTGTCGATGATGTGCCTAGTTCTGTATCTCCTGCAGCTAACCTTACAGCTGATCAATGCTCTCAGTTGATATCCTTCCTTCAACAACAACCGAATGTTGGTAGTAGCTCCTCTTTGCAGCAACCTCCTCCACTCACTTCTACTACTCCAATTCCTACCACTCCACCAATCTCAGATCCTTCTCTCAGCTTTAGTGGTATGTTTTCAGTCTCTTCTTCTTTTTTAACTTCCAACTCTCTATCTCCTTCACACACTTGGGTTATAGACATAGGTGTCACTTATCATGTTCGGCACTTTATCTAGTTTTATAGATACCACACCATTACACAATGCCTTTGTCACCTTACCTAATCAACCCAAGGTTCCTATTCTCAGAACTGATTCAGTTCAAATCTCTCTCGATCTCTTCTTGCATTCAGTTCTTTTTGTCCCTACCTTTTCCTATAATCTGTTGTCTGTTAGCTCTCTGTTATCCAATGGTAATTGTTCAGTCCAATTCACCAAGGATTCATGTCTTTTTTAGGATTCTTCAAAGGGGGAGATGATTGAGATGGGGCATAGAGTAGGCAATCTCTATATTTTAGACTCCACTCCTGTAATAAATTCCCCAATTTCTATTAATATGCGGCATTCAAGGTTAGACCAGCCTTCTTTTGATAAGATCAAAGCTATGAAATCTTTAATTTCTATTTCCAATTCTCAACAACATCTTTGTGATATTTGTCCTCTTGCTAAACAAAGAACGTTATCTTTTCCTGATTCTTCTTCAATACCTATGCACCCTTTTAATTTGATTCATTGTGATGTATATGGTCCCTTTAATCCCTTCACTGTTCAAGGCTTCAAATACTTCTTAACAATTGTAGATGATCATTCACGGTTTTTATAGGCTTATCTTATGACTTCCAAGTCTGAAGTGTCATCCATTCTTTCTAAATTCTTTAAACAAGTACAAACTCAGTTTCATACTTCCATCAAAGTCATTAGATAATGGATCAAAATTCTCCCTTCCTTCTTTGTTTGATGAGTTTGGTACTATTGTCCAACATTCATGTGTTGAGACAGCACAGAAAAATGCTCGAGTAGAAAGGAAACACCAACATTTGTTGAATGTTGCTCGTGATTTATTTTTCCAATCCCATATTCCTATTGCCTACAGGGGAGAGTGCATTCTCATAGTATCTTATCTAATTAATAGGCTCCCTTCCTCAGTTTTCTCTCCTTCCATTATCACACCATTTGAAACACTTTTCCACAAACCTCCTTCCTACTCACACTTTAGGGTTTTTGGTTGTCTATGTTATGTCTCTACCTTGGACAGAAACAAGACAAAATTTAGCCCCCGAGCTAAAAAATGTGTACTCTTGGGATATCCATCTGGTTATAAGGGTTATAAGCTCTTAAATCTATCTACTAATGACATCCTTATCAGTAGACATGTTTTTTTTTTACGCATATTAGTAGACATGTTGCGTTCCATGAAACTGAGTTTCCTTTCTCTTCAATACCTCCCTCCTCCTTTCCACTTTCTACTTCTGATATCTCATCTACTTTATCCTCTCCCACTCTCCCTAACCTTTCTGATCCTTCACCTTCTAAAACCACCTCCACAAGATCAGTTAAGCCTCCTGCTTATCTAAAAGATTATCTTTGTGGGGCTACGTTTCCACACCATATCCTATTCATACATTCCGTTCTGCTCCCCATCTTTCTCCTTCATATTCCTCTTTCTGTGCTAACATTACAGCCATTCCTGGGCCTCATTCTTACTCTCAAGCCTCTAAATATCCTGAGTGGCAGGCTGCCATGAAGAGTGAGCTTGATGCCCTTATTCAAAACAATACTTGGACTTTGGTACCTCTACCCTTTAGGAAGACAGCTATAGGTTGTAAATGGGTGTATAAGGTGAATTTCTTAAGTGATGGAACTGTGGAAATATATAAGGCCCGGTTGGTAGCAAAAGAGTACACTCAGCAGGCTGACATTGATTATTTGGATACCTTCTCTCCTGTTATAAAATTGGTGTCTGTGAAAGTCATGCTCACTGTCTCAGGAGCTAAAGGTTGGTCTCTGTGCCATCTTGATATCAATAATGTGTTCTTATATGGAGACTTAGGTGAAGATATCTATATGGAGATGCCACATGGTTTGGCATCTCAGGGGGAGTACTCGCCATCTACAGTCTGCAAGCTTAATAAGTCACTTTATGGGCTTAAACAATCGTCTAGACAATGGTTTTTGAAGATCTCTATTGCATTATATGGCTTTGGTCTAAAGCAATCAAGTGCGGATCATTCATTCTTCTACAAACACCTTGATGGTAAGTTTTTGGGGCTAATCATATATGTGGATGATATGTTACTTGCTAGCAACACTCCATAATAGGTTGGTGAATTCAAAGAGTACTTAGAAAATAATATTAAGTACAAGGATCTTGGTGTTCCTAAATTTTTTCTAGGATTAGAAATTGCTAAGAGCAAGTCTGGAATTTTCCTTTGTCAATATTCTCTTGATCTATTGCATGACACTGGGATGCTAGGTTGTAAGCTTCATAAAACACGAATGGATGCTAACACTAGTTTATCACAAAAGGTGAAAGTTTATGTGATCAAAAGGAGTACAGAAGGCTAATTAGAAGGTTGTTGTATCTATGTATCACTTGGCCAGACTTAGCTTTTGCTGTCAATAAACTCAGTCAATATGTTTCTAAGCCATACACACATCACATGTTAGCTGTACAAAGGATCATACGCTACATTAAAGGTACTGTTGGGAGAGGGTTACCTTTTCCATCCAACTCCACTTTTGGAGCTTAGTGTATTTGCAGATGAGGACTGGGCATCTTGTCCTGATACTAGGAGATCAATGACTGGATTCTGCACTTTTTTGGGGACATCTATTTTGTCATGGCGTTCGCAGAAACAGAGTACAGTTTCTAGGTCATCGGCAAAAGCAGAATACCGAGCTATGGCTCAAGCAGGTTGTGAGGTGGTTTGGCTCTTGAATTTGTTGAAGGATTTTGGTCTGAAGTAAGAAAAACCAATTCTATTATTCTGTGACAATCAAGCTGCAGTCTATATTACTTCGAACTCAACTTTTCATGAGCGTACAAAGCATATAGATATAGATTGTCACTCGGTGAGAGATTTAAGCTTGCGAGGTGTGATCAAGCCGCTGTATATTAAGGGGGAGTTTTAGCTAGCGGACATTTTCACGAAAGCCTTACCTTCTACTACATTTCTTAAGATACTTTCCAAGTTGGGGTTTCGCAATATTTTCAACTCCCATCTTGAGGGGGAGTAACGTAAGTGCATGAAATGATAGAAGGAAGAAGAAGAAGGAGACTGCTTGTGGAATAAAGGAATAAAGAAGAAGCATGTTTTCCCCTGTTTTATGTTTCTTTTATTTTATGTTTTATTCTTGCCTCATAGGCGTATTAGCTGGTATAAATACCCAGTGAAGTAGTTACATTTGTAAGCTTTGGATATTCTCTTTTCAATTAAATGAAACAGTTTTATCTCTTTCGTTCTTAGCTCAAATCTATGTTTTTTTTTTTCCAACTTTTCGATTACTTAATATTCAAAAGAAAACGAATAGAACATCCATGTGAACAAACTTGTCAAAACCTTATACAAAAGAAGAAAAAAGAATACATACTACATACAAAAGACTTCACTTTACGTAAAAAAAAAAAATTCCTCAATCATAGTATTGGATCGTATTTAACGAATTTTAGAGAACGGAAAAATAAATGAATCTTACCAGCATAATTCATCTCTATGAAAAATTGAACGTATACGAGGGTGAACTTCCCATATATATGATTCATATATATATATGTTACATGTACATATAAATACGATATTAACCGTCAAACAAGTAACTACGACACCTCTTTTCCATCTTTTTTGTTTTTGCAAATTCAGAGAAACTGCAAACAACTAAAAGGTATGGATATGTTGATAAATATAATTCCATGCATTGTAGTAGTCTATGAAATGCATATAAGAGATAATACCATACCAGGCATTCTCTAATACTCCTAGTATTATGCAAAAGATGGTTGAAATCAAACTCATGATGTTATGATTACAAACTCATCTACTTCATACCTACGAATTTAGGAGATATTGAATTTACATACTCCCTCCGTCCCATTAAAGTTGACTCACTTTTTGAATATATATTATAATAATAAATTCGGACATAGTTAATGGAACAAAGAGAGTACATTTCTAGACTATTTTGTATGTTCATTTTTAGGATATTCTTTTATGAGCTTCAAATTAAGTTTTCACAATATTTGTTTTGCAAATTTAATTTATGAGGATTTAATGATTGTATTCCCCATATTCACATGGTGTGTTACCTGCTGATGATGGTGTAGGTTCCATTTCTGTTTTCAAATTACCAAAAATCAATCATGGAAGACACACGTAGAGATATATCAATATCAATATATATACATATCACTAGAAACTCATGCTCTAGTAGGGGTATGAACATCCATACTAGTATTGGACCTATATTAAGAGAATATAACATTTTAATAAAAATATTCCATCATGATAAAAGTATAGGATAGTGAATCTTAGTCAAAAGAGAGCGCATACATGTGTTGATTAGCTTCCAAAGCCTGCAAAAATAGACCTGGCAAATGGTACATTCTCACATGTTCATCAGTGCCCCATTTTCACACCCAAACCCCGCCAATCATCAACACACATCAATAATGCTAAATAAAATAAAGAATAAATATTCTTACAAATTAAACAATGGTTATTATCCCAAAAGGCCAAACCTCTTTTCACTTTTACACCCACGTTTCCTTTGTCTCAATATAACTCTCTACAATCATATGCCATTGCCAACCCACATCAAAAGATAGCCGGACTACTCGGAATCATGGCTTTTGGCTTTTGTTTACAACTAATATTCCTTTTTTTTTTTTTTTTTTTTTTACAATCTAGGAAAAGTGAGAAAGTGACCGTTAGAAAAGTCACAAGAATAAATCAACATTCCCAATGCTAAAAGAAAAGAAAAGAAAAGGGAACACAACATTGCACTTGCACATGAACCCCCCCACGCCAAAACACATAATTAACTCCCTTTCTTTTTTCAGAAAACCAACTTCCTCCTAAACATCATGGATGGTGATGGTGATGGTGATGAGGATAGATCATCTATGATCTCGGACACCGTATCCTTAAAAATCAACCGTTCGATGTCCAGAACAACCTCAGACACCTCCACGGGGCAATCTGCCCACCCGGTGCTGGAGTCGCATTCTAGATCTTTCTTGAGTACTCTACATATAGTCTCGAATAAATCGTCTGCAGTGTCATGTTCTCGAATTCTTTGAAATTCAGACCAAACCCTGTCGGGGCTTGTTGAGTCTGCGGCCTTCCAAGGAGGCAAACACACCTCCCTCTCCAAGATTTCACTAATTGTGTCGAAGATCATCTTCCTCTCTAGCCTTGACACTTTGGAAGTATCATTCCCTTTGATATGTTGTTGCTTCTCTAGTAAAAGGAAAACATCTGACTCCTCCTCCGGGAGATAATGTGATGCTCTTAGGATATCTAAGACATAGGCGAAATCACAGTCCTCTGAATCCAAGCGTTTGGAATGGATGGGAGAAACTACAGGGCTCCACATTTCTTCTTCCGATTCTCCATACGGATCTGTTAGATTATCCAATTTTTAATGAGATCAGATTCATTCAATAGTGTATAAACATAATACAATTTGTGATTCTTGATTTCACTGAAAGTTGGAAGCATTCGAGTCAGCTGAACTATTGCTGCCAGTTTAATGAAAGCAAATACTTAAGTGTACTATCGTTTTGGTAGCTTTGAGAAAAATGTCACCACAAAATCCAAAACACAAGCTTAAATGCTACATGATTTGCATTGGCTTTATAGGAAAAAGTACAATTTATAGCAAAGGACCACATTTATATATAAACATGTGATTGGGGTCACTACTACGTACAATGGCGTTGCGTTGAGATTTGGTCACACTATCACCAAACATTTACAAGTAATTTGCTAACGCACTTCTCTTATGGATGTTTCTATCGAACACTACATTTGTACCTACAAGCCATCATAATATGGAAGTTTTCGATCCCTATATCTTAATAAGTTGTTTCACTTCATCAAATACTACACGTACGTTAAAAACCCAAGGCCCCACTTGCTCGAGAATGAACGTTCTATTACTATAGACTCCCCTCCATATATTAGGGTTGTGGGCCCCACTCCACGTGACTTGCATACATAACCCTTCGTCACAATTGAATCCAAAATTTCCGAATCTTCCGGTCACCTACTACCCTACCCTACCTAAGGGCTCTTCTCCTCCAATCGACCCACATTTAATCCAATGGCCCACCACAGTACATTAAAGTATTTTCACTTCAGTTCAGTTCGTTGCACAAGTTATGACCCAGCTGCTACAAAAATTCTAGGTCAAACAAGAGATATTCATAATTCTTGCCATCTCAATTAAGGTGATGATGGTGACATAAATAAATTGACTAGATGAGATGATGCTGGTGATGGTGTGACAGTGAAATTCCAGCAGAAGGGAAGGTCAGATACCAAGAATATTTCTAGAAAAAATATATAGTAGGAGTAAAAGGGAATTATTATTATTTATCATATACAAATTGTAAATATAGGTACCTTTAAAATCAATATTCCGTTTGGTGGTAACGGCCACGGGCGACGGAGTCAACGACTCGTCCCTATAGAAAGACGAGTCGAGTACGGACACCGGACTCGGTTGCATGTCGGTTGCAGCGAACTCCGCTATGCTGTGAAGGAGCTCATCGCATCTCTCCAATAAACTTTTCCCCTCTTTTACTTCATCTCCCTTCCACCTCTGTTACAATAATTTATTTTAATTTTTTTTTTCAATAAAATTTGTCAAATTGACCTAAAATTTACTCTCGCGCCTACTTGACAGTTTTATTCAGGCAAAAAATAATAATAATTAATGATCTAATAAAGATTTAAGCAAAATATGCTCTTAAAACAAAATTAAACTCATCTACAAGGAAAACAAAAAAAAAATTAAACTACCCGAAACATACCTTGAAATATATTTCAAATTTTTAAGCTTTAATATCAAGGTAAGGAAATGCCATTTTTTTCATTATTAGATTTTTTTTTTTTAGCAAACAAACCAACATCTAGATAAGCATATAGATCAATTGCAATTTCTGATATGGAAACATATCGACATCATTTTCTATTAATATTATAAGTATAACTTATACCTTTTAAATAATAAAAAAAGAAAAGAAAAAGTATATAGCTTATAAGTGTGCAAATAACAAAACTATAAGCCTAACTTAAAAAAAAAAATAATAAATAAAAAAATAATAAAAACAAAACTATAATCCCAAAATATTACCTCTGTATCAGCTGAAGTTGTGACGCTGCTGCTACCAGAAACCGATGAATAAGCATCCTCCGTGGCAATAACGGTCATGATCTTCTCCTTATGACTAATCACGGCCGTCGGTTTCTTGATGCGAGGCGACCGGTCCGGACCGGTTCGGTTCATCTTCGGGGAATGAACCGGAGAGGCTCTCCTGTTTTCCGCTGACTCGTTCACTCTCCTCTGAGTCAACGCCTGCTTCGGCTTAGCATTCACATTACCCTCATTACTCCGAGTAATCGGGCTCGAACTTCGGCCCGAATGAATCGGGCTCTGTAAGCTTCGTTCACGCCGGTGGCTCGGAGACGGAGAAGTTTCGCCAGTGGGGCTGTAATTCCGGCGAGCACCACCGACTTGTTTCCGACCATTTGATTGTGAATAATCGCTTCCGAAGATGCGGTTAGTTGGTTTGGAATGCGTCGATCGTGTAGGTTTCATGAGAACGATGGACGAGTCGTCGTAGATGAAGTTCCGGTGGAGGAATTGGTTATGCTCCGGCGGCGGCGGCGGTTTGGAATGCAGGAGCCCCTTGAGTTGCAGAGCTTCGAGGATTTGTTTCAACGTCTCTAAATCCTTCGATGTTTCGTCGATTCCTCTCAATCTGAGTCTCTTCTCAATCTCGCCGTAGATTGATATACTCTGCTTCGGCTCTGGAAAGACATCGCCGGAGTCGAAGAAACTTTTGCGCGGCTGAGGAGCTCGCCATGGCAACGTCGAATTGAAGCCGCCTCTGCTTAATCCGGCGGGGGAATCGGCATTTACGCTTTTTTTCAACGATTGATTCCTTGGATCTGTGTAATGGGTGTTGATCGTCACGTTGATGTGATGAGCTGAATGCAATTGCGCCGGTGGCTTGGAATACAAACTGCCGTAATCAGCCATCAATCGCGAATGGAGCAGATCTTTGGAAACCCTGGATTCGGAAGCGGATCGCCGGAGCTCTGGCTGCTTTTCCGGCTGAGAATCGGATGGATTTGGCAACTGTTCCAGCCCCATTAGCCTAGCAATGACGCTTGGCGGAGAGCGTTGTTGCTGGCCGCCGTCAGCCGCATCAGCTGCAGCAACGTCGCCGGATAAAATGGAGGTGGCGGTTCGGATTTCCTTAGGGTGCAGGCCGCCCTTCGCGTCGGTGGTGGCGCGGCTGTCGAGTGACAGTCGCGGAGCTTCCTTACCAAATTTCCACGACGATCTGGTGCCATCTTTCAATTCGAATAAGGGCAGCGGCAGTGGGGATTTGGAGGCCGCCGGAGTCTGCTTCCCCAGATCAACCGACGCCGGTGATGGTGGAGTTGATTTCCCCGATTCCGAAGTCGTATCACCGGCCTAAATAAGGATGAAAGCATCACTACTGTTTCATATCAAAATGATAAACAGAGCGTGAAAAGAAGCTTAATTTTACCGGCGATGGCGGAGGGAGGCGTCGGGCGGCGTGGAGGCGTTTCCCGGTCAAAATGTGGTGACGATCGAAGATTTGGAGGAATCCAGCCATACAACCCATTTGTTTCTGAATCTGCTTCTCCAGATTCTTCTCTTTCACGAAACCCGTCGTCATTTCCGACCGCTGACGTCACACACTCACACACACATAACACGCTGAAATTAACGTCACATTTGGGATTCAGTCCCTCATTAACTCACTACTCTCTCTCTCTCTCGAGTTAGTTGTGCGTTTATCTTGTGTGTGCTGCTGCTGCTGACTCCCTCGACCCTCTCTCTCTCTCTCTTTAAAAGAGGGGAGGGAGATAAGTAAAAGTAGGAGAAGGGTTTGGCTAGAGTGACCCGCGGGTGAGATTAGTGGTGTCCTAGAAATTAGTGCAAACGATGCCCAATGTGCTTTTTAACTGTTGATGATGAGGGGTCTGTCTCAGGCCTCAGGGTTCATAAATTTTGACGACTTTTTTATTAATTTCTCGCGATGCGTTTTTGCAGAGTGCAGAATCGGCTGCACCTGCGCCTCACCCCTCCCTCTCTATATACTCCACGTGGCACTTTCTACTCATCTTTTCGAGATTGATGAAAAGACTTTATAGGAAAGAGTGGTTTTACGAGATGAATTGAGGTGAGGGGAGTATTTGTTTCTAACAAAGTTAAGACTGGTTTAATACGTATAATTTTCATGTTGACGAATGACGATGGATCTTAAACAAAATTCGCAATCAATACGTTTAGTTTAATACTAGAATTGTACACCCGCGATGTTGAGGTTTGATCTATAATCAACATGATAAATATCTAATGCTACTTATTTCAATTAATAATTTTTACTTTATTTCATAAAATGACGAAAGAAAAAATTATTTCTATATGCATGTGTACTCTCGTATGTTGTATTATATTTGATTATATATTTATACACGTTTTATATGCATGTGTAAATTTATAGTTCATTTTCAGAGATTGTTTGATTAAACATTTAAATATAGATCAACTTCATAATTATAATTTTATAAGACTCCTGACATAATTAATTGAGTTACCTAAATTCACCATCAATTATTGTATTATTTGTGTGTGTATAAAAATGAAAAATGAACATGTATATACTAATATATTTTCCATTTTCATAGCAAAGAACAAAAAAACAAAATATAAAATATTACATTAGATTGAGAGATGTTGAGACAGTAAAATTGAGATTCACTACTTAGTATTAGTATTTAAATCGATTATTCAAAATTACATTTAAAAGAAACAAATGAGAAAAAATTAGTTGGTCAAATTAATATTTATACTTGAAATTTAATTAATGTCTTGAACTTTAATGAATAAAAATGAGTTTTTACAGGAATAAATGCATTAATTAAGGAATTGTATAGAAAATAACATAATATATTAGTTTACTAATATTAGAAAAAAGATGGAGAGAGGAGAGAGAGAGGGAGAAAGAGAGGGAGTTGCGATGGGTGGAGTTGAGGGGTGGCAGACGGTTGTCCGACATTGGAGCAGGGCCAGGAAGGGAAGGGATGAAAGGGCACAAGTGACGTTTCTTTTTCGGAACTTTCCTGTGGGGTGCTCCAAGTCGGAACTTAAACGGAGGTTTGAGGAGGTGGGAAGGGTACATGACATTTTTCTACCGGAAAAACGGGACTTGAAAGGGAAGAGGTTTGGTTTCGTCAAGTTTGTTAAACTTGATGATGACGGGGAGTTGCTGGATAAGTTGAATAGGGTTTGGATAGGTTCTTACTTAATTAGGGCTTTCAAACCACGCTATGAGAGACAAAAGGAACCAGGCGGAGATAAGGTCGGCATGAGGGACGGGATAGGGAAGGAGAGTGGGGGTAAGACTGTTAGTGAGGGAGGAAATAGGAGGAGCTGTGGGGTGGTGCATGCTGACGTTCCGAATGGGAAAACTTGGAAGGCGGTGGTCGACAAAAGGGGGCGGGTTCGGACGAGGGGGATAATGAGGTTATTTTCCAATGCATGGAGGGTGAAACAACGTGGTTGAAGGAAGCCCTAACTGGTTGTTTAAAAGAAGAATTTTCATGGGAAAACCATGGAGAGGAACTACAAGAAGAATGTGCTGGGAAACTGAAGTTAACGAATATGGGTAACAATCTTATCCTGATATAGGGCGAGAAGGGGGGCAAGGCGTCGGAGGTGGTTAAAGGCTTCGACGAATGGAGCAGTTTTTGGTTCAAATGGTGGAGACCGTGGTCACATTCAGACGTCAATCAGAGGCGGATAATCTGGACTAAGTGGACTGGAGTTCCACTTCATGCTTGGAATGAGAGATTCTTCAATCATGGTTGCGCCAAGTTCGGTAGGCTTGTTGAGGTGCATGACGCAACTATCAATAGATCCAGACTCGATGAAGCCTTTGTTAAGGTCTCTACTGGACTGAAGAAGATCTATAGGTTGCTAAGATGTTCGATCGACGGAATATGCTTTCGAATAAGGGTAGAAGAGATCAACTGCTTGGCTTTATGTGAGCATCTCCAAGTGGGCGATGATAGCATTCTCGAATCGGAATCAGATTGGTCGGATTATGAGGATTGGGAAGATCTCGACTCAGTGGAAGGGAAAGCGGTGGAAGTGCCGGAGAGGTCGACCAACAGCGGATTATTGGTGAACGGCGGTGTCGATGCCTTGATCTTGGGGTCACGTGAAGAAAGGGAAGTTGAACAGTTCACATTGGGAGATGGAGTGCCTGGTAGAATAACGACGTGTGTTAATGATGTCGGGGAATGTTTTCAAATTTCTGCAGATTCTGAGGAAGCGGCAGGAGTTAAGGAAGGGCGAGGGAGTGGGAACGGTTTGTTGAGGGATAGTGGATTCGCTTTAATTGATGAGAGTGAGAGTGGTGGGCTTGATGGATAATATGATAAAGAGGGGTCTGTTGGGCTTGTTGGGCTTGTTGAGACCTTGGATCTAGGTGCTGGGCCCAAAGAGGGGATCTTAATTGGGGAAAATAAAGTGGAAGGGGCCCATTCAGATTATCTAAATGGACTTCTGTCTAGAGAGGGATTATTAATTGCGAAAAAGGGGACGAGGTCGAGAGATTTAGAGGGAGGAAAAATGGCGTGTGAGTTACAGATTGTCAACTCTGAGATCTCCATGGAGGATTTGAATGCTCAAAATTACAAGGCGACGATGAAAAATCAGTTTGGCAACAACGAGTGGAGTGATTTCATCAGACCAATGATGTCTCCAAGTGATGAGGTACTGTTGGAGGGAGGAAGGAAAAGAAAGAGAGGTCAGGGTAGAGGTAGAGGGGGAGGGGAGGGGGAGGGAGAGGGAGAGGGAGAGGGAGAGGGAGAGGGGGAGAGCTGAGTTACGCTAGGGGAAAGGAACACCGAGGTTCGGGTCAGAATTTGGGGTTGGTTGTGAAGTTGGGGGGTGGAGAGACAGCTAGGAATTCGGATGGAGTTGATACCGGAGCTGGTAGACTAGGGGATGGAGATAAGGGGTCGTTATGAAGATCGAAACGTTGAATATACGTGGGCTAGGGAGCTTGGTGAAGAAGGAAGAGGTTTGGTCTCTCTTCACCAAAAATGAGTTAGGAATCTATTGTATCCAAGAAACAAAGTTAGAATTGTTCACAGATTTGGATGGTAGAAAAATTTGGAAAAGGGATGGAGTGAAGTGGGCAGCAGAAGGGGCAATTGCGAGGTCGGGGGGAGTTCTTACGTTTTGGGATGAAAAAGTTTTCTGTTGTTCTAGTAGCTGGGGGATAGGCGGGGGGGGGGGGGTGGTAATCAATGGGCGATGCAGAGCTACAGGGGAGGAGATGTGCGTTGTCAATGTTTATGCCCCGTGTATTAGAGAGGCAAAAATGCAACTGTGGGATAGCTTGTCCTTGGTAGCGGAGCAAAGTGCAAGGGTGAATTTATGTTTTATTGGTGATTTTAATTCGATTATGTCTGAGGGAGAGAGGGTAGGGGCTGGTGGAGGGGGTTCTTCGAAGGAGAGGAGGGAGTTCGTGGATTTTGTAGAAGGGTCGGAGTTATTGGATGTGAATCTCCAGGGCAGAAGGTTTATGTGGTTTAAGAGTGATGGGAAATGTAGGAGCAGGCTAGATAGGGCGCTGATCAATGATCGTTGGGCAAACAGTTGGAAAGATACAGAGCTTAGGGGCCTTCCTCCCTCTGTTTTAGACCATTGCGCTTTGGTTTTAAGCACAAGGAATCTGGACTGGGGCCCAAAACCGTTTCGGTTCGTCGATGCGTGGAGATTCCACCCGGATTTTAGAAGAAAGGTGGATGAGTCGTGGGGTGGTGGGGGAATTGAGGGTTGGGGGAGCTTTGTATTCAAAGAAAAGCTTAAAAGATTGAAAGGAGACTTGAAGGAATGTAATAGAAACCATTTCGGGAATTTTGATAAAAAAATAAGTGAAGCAAGGGCGGAGTTACACGAGCTGGACTTGAAGGATGAAGAAGGGGGGCTGTCAGAGATGGAGATTTTAAACGGAAGCGAAGCGCAAGCGAGAGTTATTTTCCATACGAACAACAAGAAGAGCTTCCTCGCGCAAAAAGCAAAAGTAAGGTGGCTTAAAGAAGGAGATGTTAATAGCAAATTTTTCCGTAGGGTTATTAACAAACGGAGGAGCAAGAATGCCATCACAGGGCTGGAGGTTGGAGGTGATTGGTGGACGACCCGAAGAGGATTAAGGAAGAGATTAAAAATCATTTCAGGCTTCAATTCCAAAGAAGGTTGGTGGGAGGTGGGATACAGATGCTGGAGAATTTGGTGGAGGAGAAATTGGATGCTTGCGAGGCGGAGTTGTTAACTAGAGAGTTCTCGGAGGATGAAGTAAATGAGGTTGTGTGGGATTGCAACAGCGTGAAAAGCCCGGGGCCGGATGGCTTCAATCTCGGTTTCTTCAAGGAGTGTTGGGACGTAGTGAAGGATGATCTTATGAGGGTGATGGTTGAATTTTATTCAAATGGTAAATTGGCGCGTGGCTGCAACTCTTCTTTCATAGTTTTGATCCCGAAAAAGGAAGGAAATTGTGGGCTGAATCATCTTCGCCTGGTGTCTCTTATCGGAAGCCTATATAAAGTGGTAGCGAAAGTTTTGGCGAGAAGGCTGAAGCAGGTGGTGAGCAAGGTCATTGGTTCTCCCCAGTCGGCGTTTATTAAGGGCCGGAACATTTTAGATGGAGCTGTGGTGCTGAATGAAGCCGTCGATGAAGTGAGAAAGTCGAAGACCGGCAGGCTCATATTGAAAATTAACTTTGCCAAGGCCTACGATATGATTGAGTGGAAGTATCTGTTAAGGATGATGCAGTTTATAAACTTTCCCTCGAAATGGAACAGGTGGATTGAAGAGTGCATCTCAACTGCCTCTGTCAATGTTCTTGTCAACGGCAGCCCGTCTGGGAAGATTCCCATGGAATGGGGGATTCGTCAAGGGGATCCTTTATCTCCATTCTTATTTCTGATTGCTGCAGAAGGCCTTAACGCGCTAGTGAAAAGGCAGCTCGAGATGGTTTGATCAAGAGAGCGCTGATTGGGAAAGATAAAGTGGAGGTCACCCACCTACAATATGCAGACGACACGATATTCATTCTTGAAGGGTTCGAAGACAATGCGAAGGCAGTCAAGCAGCTACTAAAAGATTTCGAGGTAATCTCTGGATTGACGGTCAATTTTGAGAAGAGTTGTGTGTATGGGATTAACTTGGATAACGAGGAGTTGACGAGGGTGGCGGGAGTTTTAGGATGTAGAGTGGGAGAATGCCCGGTTCCTTATCTTGGGCTGAAGGTGGGAGGAAGGAATAATGGGATTTCGAGATGGGTGGAGGTGGTGGAGAGAGTGAAAAGTAGATTAAAAAAATAGGACACTAAATCTATATCTTTGGGAGGTAGGGTAACTTTAGTGAAGTCGGTTTTGACTTCCATACCGCTATATACTCTCTCTTTTCTAAAGATACCAAAGAAGGTAGAAAAGGAAATTCGATCTATCCAATCCTCTTTCTTGTGGGGTGGGAATGGGATGGATAAAAAGGTGGCATGGGGTAAAGTGGGAGGATATTTGCAATTCGAGAGACGAAGGCGGACTCGGAGTTAAGGATCTCCTCGTGTTTAATCAAGCCTTACTTTGTAAGTGGGCGTGGAGGTTCTTGAATGAAAGTGAGGGGCTCTGGGCTAAGGTTATAAAATCCAGATGGGGGGATATTAGGTGGAAAAAGGGGGGGGGGGGGGTTTGGAACGGAGGGAAGAAGGGCTATCGGGGGGTGGTGGAAAATAATCTTGGCGAGTTTCGAAGGCAACGGAGGGAGATGGTTCTGGGGGAATTTGAGACAGGAAGTAGGGGATGGGTCACGGGTGTGGTTCTGGGATGGCGTCTGGATAGGGAACAACTCACTTAGAGATAAGTTTGAAAGACTTTATCAACTTAGCATGATGAAGGAGGGGAAGGTGGGAGAGATGGGGGTGTGGGAAGATGGTAGTTGGCGTAGGATTTTGAAGTGGAGAAGAGAACTTAGGGACATGGAAAAGGAGTGGGAGGCTGAGTTATTAAGCTTGCTGCAACAAGTTAAAATCACAGAGTCTTCGAGCGATAGATGGACATGGCAAGGATCGACGAACGGAGAGTACTCGGTTAAATAAGCATATAAAGAAATTAGGAGATGGAATAGAGGTGAGGCTGCTGCTAGCAATTTTTCAGTTTTATGCTCGAAGTTTGTGGAATTCTTATGCCCCTCATAAGGCACAATTAACGACATGGCGAGCGCTCAGAGATCGACTTCCTACGAAGGTAAATCTCTTTAAAAGAAATATTATTGATCAACAGGAGTTACTCTGTTGCTGTTGCAAAACAGTCTTGGAAACGGTGGATCATATATTGGTGGAATGTGCTTGCATCAACAAATTATGGAATGGTTTACTTATTTGGATTGGAGTTAGTTGGGTGGAGCCTAGAGGCGTTGCTGCACATTTCGAGAGTTTCTCATTGCTTCTGGGCAAAGGAAAATGGAGAAGAAGACTGGGAGGACTTTGGATATGCACAGTGTGGGTGCTTTGGAAGTGGAGAAACGATGTTGTGTTTGGAGGGAAAGAATGAGATTTTAGAAGGATCGATGAAGAGATTAGATGTAGATTTTGGAATTGGTGTGTAGTTAACAGTGATGCAAATATTAATTCCAGCTATGAGAGCTGGATTAAGCAAAAATTGTGTAATACGTGGGCTATTAGTTAACTGTCCGGGCGGTACGTCTCATGCCGGTCACAGTGAATAAAATTTCTTTTCTGATAAAAAAATAAAAAATAACATAATATATTTTAAAATATGTATAACTTTACAAAAATTAAATGAGGCTCAAATATCAAAAATATTGGAGGGAAACTATCATACTTTCTTATATTAATATAGATAAGGGTGTGTTTTTTTAATGGAAAGGAAAAATAAAGATAAGAAAAGAATGGAAAATATTATATCATGATATGATTTTTACTTTTTTTTTTTTTTTTTAATCCCATGTTCTCTATATTGGAAAACATTATCGCAACAAGTTGGATTAAAATAGTGTATAGTTTGGAGTGAAGAAAAGAAAAAACGCTGCCCGCAAAAATTTTCCCTCATGCCCGAGGAAAATTTTTATGTTATAATGAACAAGTGAAAATGTAGGAAAATGATAACAAAAAAAATTCTTATCCCACATTTTTCCTCAAATAGAACACATGCTAAAAATTATAAGAAGTCCATGAAAGCAAATGAACAAATTATAATAATTTGAAATATTATAATTCAACGCATAGTTGAGTACATGTAAGAGCAACCCCCAATGCACCGACAAAGAGGATGTTTTAGCGATATCACTCCTGAATAGGGGTGCGTGCCGAGTTGGCGACCCCGCGACCCGCGGGTGCCGGTAGAGGGGTGTAGGTGTGAAACTCACATCGACCTCGGCGCACTTAAGTTTTATTATATTTTTTTTCATTTTTAATTAATTTATATGTTTTTATTCGTATTTTATTATATTAAAAATAATTGTGTTTGGTGGAGTGGAAATAGATAGAGTGCCGTTTTGCAATTAGAAGGTCAATAGTTCTGGGCCCTTTGAGAGCAATTTTATATGAATTCATTTTAATTGATTTTTATTGAAATATAAATAATAAATAATGCTCCGTACTAAATTAAATTGAAAAGAATTCAAAAAGAAGTTAAATTAAAATTAAGAGAATCTGGAGAGAGTCCCACCACGGGGCTAATTTTTAGATGAGATGTTTTATCCATAGTGTCCATCCAAAAGTTGAAGAGATTTTCAATGTTAAGGTGCAATATTGGTGATCGAACTTATTTTCGTAAGGCAATTAATGCACGTAGACAAGGAATTAACGAACACGAAAGTAAACGGAACACAAAGGGATTTACGTGGTTCGATCTATTGGAATAGATCTACGTCCACGGGCGGAAAGAGTATAGATCTTTATTGCTTGTATGAGTAGTGATTACAAGATTGTTCTCCCCCTCTCAATCTATTCTAAACCCCTATTTATAGGTAATTACATGGAGTTTGACTATGATACAAAGTCTTCTCCTATTAGGACTCCTTTGGCTTGATCTTCTCCTTTGTGGATAAACACCGAGCTTCTATATCTCTCTTGGAGCTTGAATTGTAGTCGATGTAGGAGTTGCCTTGGTGAAGAAGTTTCTTTAGTTGGGCCGAGCTGCGTGGGCCGAGCTTAACTGTCGGGGCCCAATTATATTGGGCCTGATGCTTGGGCCTAGGAGCTAGGCCGTATCCTATCACATCCCCCCCCAAAAAGATGTAGAAGCGAGGGTGTGACGTAGGGGAAATAGTTGAGGTAGGAGTAGTCTAAAGTACGTTGCCCCGTCAAAAGTAGAATTGATGAAGTCAATCGCGTGCTGCCTTGTTAAGACGAGGTCGAAGAAAAGTACATTGCCCCGTCAAAAAATAAATTGACGAAGTCAATCGTGTACCACCTCGTTAAGACGAGGAAGAAGTAATACCGCCTCGTTAAGACGAGGAGAAATAATACCGCCTCGTTAAGATGAGGGAGAAGTAATACCACCTCGTTAAGACGAGGGAGAAATAATACCGTGTTGTTAAGATAAAGTCGGTAAGAAATTTGCATTGCCCCTTCGGAAATTGGATTTGACGAAGTCGGAATGCTTGCCACCTCGTTAAGACGAGGTGGGTATAAAATTTGCATTGTCCCTTCGGAAATTAGATTTCGACGAAGTCGGAATGCTTGCCACCTCGTTAAGACGAGGTGGGTATAATATTTGCATTGCCCCTTCGGAAATTGGATTTCGACGAAGTCGGAATGCTTGCCACCTCGTTAAGACAAGGTGGGTATAATATTTGCATTGCCCCTTCCGAAATCGGATTTCGACGAAGTCGGAATGCTTGCCACCTCGTTAAGACGAGGTGGGTATAAAATTTGCATTGCCCCTTCGGAAATCGGATTTCGACGAAGTCGGAATGCTTGCCACCTCGTTAAGACGAGGTGGGTATAAAATTTGCATTGCCCCTTCGGAAATCGGATTTCGACGAAGTCGGAATGCTTGCCACCTCGTTAAGACAAGGTGGATATGAATTTCGCATTGCCCCTTCGGAAATTAGATTTCGACGAAGTCGGAATGCGTTGAACAACACGACTTTGTCAAAGACGAAGTTTAGGCTTTAATTAGCACGACCTCGTCTTCAGACGAGGTTTAGGCTCTTCTCCGTTTTAAATAAAGGCCGTATCTTTGTTTTTAACCGAGGTTAGGTCAATACGCGCATTTTAATTTTACTCCTATTATGGAGTTTATTAAGTACCCTCGTCAGGGTTTTACTAGCTCACTTCGTCTTTTGACAAAGTGTGGCTTTAAATAGCTCACTTCGGAAATTGGATTTCGACGAAGTTTGGCTTTAAATAGCTCACTTCGGAAATTAGATTTCGACGAAGTTTGGCTTTAAATAAATAGCTCACTTCGGAAATTGGATTTCGACGAAGTTTGGCTTTAAATAAATAGCTCACTTCGGAAATTGGATTTCGACGAAGTTTGGCTTTAAATAGCTCACTTCGGAAATTAGATTTCGACGAAGTTTGGCTTTAAATAGCTCTACCTCGTCGTAAGACGAGATTTTGGCTTTAAATAGCTCAACCTCATCATAAGACGAGGTTTTGGCTTTCGAGTAGCCACTTCGTCTAAAGATGAAGTTTCGGCTTTCGAGTTCCTTGTTTGTCGAATTTATCGATAGGAGTGGTCTCCCTACACACGTTTAAATTTTAGGTAGCTCTTCCTCGTCGTGAGACAAGGATTGGCTTTTAAGAGCACTTCCTCGTATGAAACGAGGATTGACTTTTGAGAGCACTTCCTCGTACGAAACAAGGATTGGCTTTAGTTAATATATATATATAAAACTAATAAAAGAAATTAGAATTAAGAATTGACCTTAGCGAGAAGACATTCTCAGGGCTTTTCTTGATGAGTCGGCGTTGAGAGGTCGGCGCCATGCTTCGACGTAGAAGCTTCGTGGCAATGTCGGCTCGGGGCTAGGTGGTGCCTCGGCGACGCCAACTCGGATGCTCGGTTCGGAGGTGGTGCAGTGAAGCAGCTCGACAAGGTAGGTGCGGCAGCTCGGGGAAGTGCTGCAGCTCGTCGGGTGTTGCGGTGGTGCAGCTCGTTGGGTGTTGCGGCGGTGCAGCTCGTCAGCTCGGCCCACTGCTGCAGCTCGGCTGATCTTTGGCGGGGGCGAGCTCGACTGGGTGCTGTGGCGGTGAAGCTCGGCAGATCGGCCCACTGCTGCAGCTCGGCTGCTCTTCGGCGGGGGCGAGCTTGACAGGGTGCTGTGGCGGTGCAACTCGTCAGCTCGGCCCACTGCTGCAGTTCGGCTGCTCTTCGCCGGGGCGAGCTTGATGCTGCAGCTCGGTGGTACTGCGGCGACGAGGCGGAGAGCTTCAGTTCGGCCGGCTGCTGCTGCGGCGACGTCTGCCCACGTAGGTGCAGCTCGGTGGTGTTGCGGCGACGACGTCGGCATGACGCAGCTCGACGGAGGAGCTCGGAGGTGCTGCAGCTGCGGCGTCGTCTCGGGGGCTCGGTGGAGGCGCAACTTGGCGGAGAGCTTGGCTGCAGCTCGTCGAGTGCAGCTCGGTAAGGGGCCCGAAGGAGGAGCTCGGCGGTGCAGCTCGTCACCATGCTGTGGCGACGTCGGCTCAACGGAGGGCTGCAGCTCGGCTGCTCTTCGTGGGAGTCGGAGGGGGCGAGCTTGACGGGGTGCTGCGGTTCGGCGTCGGCTCGACGGAGCTCGGCCTGCTGCAGCGGCTTTGGCTCGGGTGCTCGGTTCAGGGGTGGTGCAACCGACCTGCTCATGCTTCGACGTGGACGTCGAGGTGGCCTCTTTCGGTAGCTGCTGCTGGTGCAGCTCGTCGTGGAGGTACTGCTTGTGCAGCTCGGCGAGGTAGGTGCGGCAGCTCGGGGAAGTGCTACAGCTCGTCGGGTGCTGCGGCGGTGCAGCTCATCAGCTCGGCCCACTGCTGGAGCTCGGCTGCTCTTCGGCGGGGGCGAGCTCGACTGGGTGCTGTGGCGGTGCCCTATTTCACGACGAGAAAGGGTGATTGATTCAATCGCGCACAGGGTCTGCCTGCAAATCGCGATTTGCCCCTTTGCAAATTTGTGACTTCCGTTCATCCTCACCACTCCGACGTCGACATAAGCCTGTGGAATTGACGTTATGGGCTTCTGTGATCACTTTGAAGGTGTTGGGTGTTGCCAATTTGCCAAACTTTCCCGGCGGAGCTTAGTTGGGAATTCTCTTCAATCGCTAGTTACTGTTCACAGCGCTGCATTGCGCGTGTTCGACGAAATGCCCCAGTGAAGTTTTTGCTGGCGTTTTTGTCCCACTCTTTCCCAACGTTCAGAGTGTTACGACTTATCAGAATCCCAGAAGAGAGATCAAGCAGAAGGCTGAGAAGCCATAAATGAGGCTCTGTATCGTTTTGCATTTTTCATGAATGAAATAGTTGATGTTTTATGCTTCTGCTCTGTCTTCTTTCTGCTTTTAGGAGTTTGGTCTCACTCTGTGTGTTGTTAGGACCATAACACAGAGCGACTACACAGCTGCAATTCTGGCAACTTTGGTGCTCCTTTTCGCTTGAGTCCTGACCAAACTCACTCGATCGATCGCCGAAGTCTCGCTCACACCAGTTGCTGCTCGAAGGCTCTCTCTTGGTGGTGTTGAACCCCTGCTTTCTAACGGTGCTAGCAGGCGACGACTGAACAAAAACCAGAGAAGCGGTGGCCTCAATGGACGGACGCCCATCAGCACGGCAAATCGGTAAAAGAATTCACCGCCTTGCATTTCTCTCAAGAGATTCAAGCTCACGAAGGCTCCATCTGGACCATGCGCTTCAGCTCCTTCACGATGAAGTCGTTCAGCTTGTTCCACATCCCTTGCTCATTGAACTCCTTCACGATGAAGTCGTTCCCGGTGTCTAGGTTCTTGATCAGGAAGAACGACCCGGCGGCGGCAGCCTCATGCGCCGCGCCGCCGCCGCCGACAACAGCGTCGGTTGCAGCTCCCGGCGCGGCGGCGGCCTTCTTCTCTTTTTCCTTGAGCACGCGGATGGCGGCGGCGGAGTACTCCCGCGCGCCGGTGGTGCTCAGTGCCACACGGCAGGAGAAAGTTCGGGTGATCTTGTTCTTGGATCTATTCCCCAGCATCTCCATCGGTCCGTTGATTAGTTTGCGAATAATCCTCCATGTACTCGTACGCATCAGCCTGCGCATTAACCCTAGTTTCCGTACCCTCAACAGGGAGGGCAAAAGCTTCCATTACTATAATGGTGTCGTCGTCGGTTTTCCCCTGCATGAGTCCCATGACCTCAATGGTGCCGCCGGAGCGAGCGTGCACCACCATTTTGAGCAGAGCAAAGGCGGAGATCTTCACACGCTTGGAGAAGTTGGGGTCATTCGCCCACGGTTTCTCCTGCTGGCGTTTGGCCTGCGCCGCCTCGTCGTAGAAGAAGATGGCGTCAGCTACGGCGGAGGAAAAGTCGGCGGCGCTGGTAGTGACAATGTTGTTCTCCAGTTCCCATGTCTGCCGCGCATTGGTAACCGACGGGAGAGAATCCATTGTTGTATTCTTTTTTTTTTTTTTTTCTTTTTTTTTTCGGCGCCGATTGTTTCTCGACTTCTTTTGAATCGGGAACCTGAGATTCCGGCGCCAGCAATTCGACGGAGACGGCGGGAGAGTTCTCGACGATGCCGGCGTTGGGCTTGATAGAGATGGTGCCGACGATTTTGGAGGAGGCGATGCGGAGGAGGTCCTTGTTGCTGACAAGGCCCATGCCTTGGAGGAGGCTTCCGCCGCTCCTTGACGTCGCGTGCGGGAGTAGATGCGCTTGATGGAGGTGCGGACGCCGGCGAACGACATGCGGCTGGCCTCGTAGAACTCATCGTCGTCGTCGGAGAGGTCGATGGCGACGACGGAGGACAGCCTGTCGCACGGGTCGAAGGAGGCGTCCTCGTCGTCCAAGTTTATGCTCACCGTCCGATTCCGTTTACGATTTGAGAGATGGGGAGAGAGACCTGTTACGTGTTCCTTTTCAGGCCGCCGGTTTGTTGCAAGATTTTGATCTTGTGTCTGGCTGGCCTCGGCTTTGTGACCGTGGCCCGTTTGTTGAGGCTCTTTTTCTTTGTTAGCGGCGGCAGCGGTTGATCGTGTTGGTCTTGCCATGACGATAGATTACCTAGAAAACTTTTGATCAAAAATCACAAATTTTTCTTTCCCACAGACGGCGCCAGTGATCGAACTTATTTTCGTAAGGTAATTAATGCACGTAGACAAGGAATTAACGAACACGAAAGTAAACGGAACACAAAGGGATTTACGTGGTTCGATCTATTGGAATAGATCTACGTCCACGGACGGAAAGAGTATAGATCTTTATTGCTTGTATGAGTAGTGATTACAAGATTGTTCTCCCCCTCTCAATCTATTCTAAACCCCTATTTATAGGTAATTACATGGAGTTTGACTATGATACAAAGTCTTCTCCTATTAGGACTCCTTTGGCTTGATCTTCTCCTTTGTGGATAAACACCGAGCTTCTATATCTCTCTTGGAGCTTGAATTGTAGTCGATGTAGGAGTTGCCTTGGTGAAGAAGTTTCTTTAGTTGGGCCGAGCTGCGTGGGCCGAGCTTAACTGTCGGGGCCCAATTATATTGGGCCTGATGCTTGGGCCTAGGAGCTAGGCCGTATCCTATCAATTGGGAATGCTCTAAAAGGTTGAGTAGATGAGGATAATATAAATTAAGCTAAAATATTAAAAGTTTAAACACTTTTATTTCTAGAAATGCGACTATTGTAATGACCAAAACCAAAATAAGGGAACAAGGTAGTGGACGGATGAGTAACTTTTTAGCCGTGAACAAGTAATTAAAAGTAACGAAATAGATCAAGTATAGGTATAGGACTCTTAATTTTAGTTATATATTTTAAGTTGTGAGTTATTGTATTAGTTGAATAGGGCTGGCCAAGCCGCCAAAATATAAAATATTATAGTAGTTGTTTGCTTGGGAAAACAAAAGTTGTAACTTGATTCTTAGACTATATAGCAATGCTGATTGGATATTTAATTTATATTTTTCAAGAAAGATTGCACTATGCTACATTAGCTTTAAAAAAGGAATAAAACAAACAGAACAAGACCATCCCCAGCAGACCGGAGGAGAGAGACTCGGAGGAAAACAAAAGTTTCGCGGCACATTAGGGAGCCCCAGAGCTTCGGTGAGAGGCGCACAAATGCGAGCCCCAGCATGAGCCCCATTTATGATGTCATGTGGACATCATAAATGTATTTTTTAAAATTGATTTTGCAGCGTAAAAATAAACTAAATAAATCTTCTTTACGACTACAAATTTCTTTGTACCGGCATCATCACTACCGTACTTCTTGTCTAGTGCATCCCATATGTCTTTGGATGTGTTCACAACAGAGTACACATTATACAAACTATCATCTAAAACATTTAGCACTCGTTTGGTTGTCAAGACGGGATATAGCATGATAAGATAAAAGGTAGATTATTATCTTACCTTTCATTGAGATTATAATCTTAGCAAGCCATTTGGTACCAAAGAAAACCCTTCCAGATATCTTATTTTCCTGTTTGGTAGCCAAGACAAAGTATATGACTAAAATGAGCATTTACACATTTAACCCCATAGAAATCTGTAATTTATGTCCCGTGTCCCACCAATTGTTTCAAGAGTAGATTCAAATAATCGACTACGATTCTCAAAGTAGAGGGCTCGAAGAAATTCCCTGAGCATTCATTCCATTAATAATAGTAATGTTTTATCAAAATATACTCTTCATATCAAGAAAAGTCATTAAACAATTTTGAATGAAGCAATAACATTTGAATATATATAATGGCATAGCAAGAATCATAGTAACATTTTATTGGTTTATTATTGCTTCATGCAGTTTGTAAAAGAATAAAATTAATCAAAGAGCCCATGAAATTTATGAATTGAAGGGGAAAAAATCCGGCTAAATTTAATTTGCAAGATGCAAGAAACAGTTTACGCCATAAAGCTATGGAGGAAGCCCCTCTAGTCGAAGAATCTGTCATGTCGAAAATTCAATTGGACTACATTTCCAATTCTAAAGTTCATAAACAATGAAAATTTGAGGTACAATGTCTCTAAGAAGATAACAACCATCACTCTGAAAATTTCATTAAAACAGAGGGGCCATAAACAGAAAACTAAAACAAGGAATTTGAAAATCGAAATTAGACGAGATGGAGCTCATCACTACTAGCTTCCATGCTAGCCTGCTTCACTTTGCTGAAATAATTGAAAAAATACAGAGTAAACTTTTCAGTAAAAAGGATACCAACACATATCAAAATATCAATTCCAGAACAAACAGTTTAGATATCATAAACTTCAAGTCATAATAAGGAACCAAACATCTCTATAAAAGCCAAAAGCAATAAGTTCAGATTAATCTCCATAAACACCTGATGCAATAAGTCTAGAATTATGAACAACAATAAAAACTAGAAGCAATAAGTTCAGATGTCAACAACAACAAAATCCAGAAATCTAACAATGTCGATGTAATCCTTAAAAAGCAGAGGAAAGTACAGAACTTCAAAGAAACCTAAAGTTGACTAAACAAAATCATCCCACATAGCCTCTACGAAATTCCCATCTTCTTTTCATAGTGTACCTCCAATCTTCTGTTCTAGCATAAAGTGTATCTTTTTTCTCAAGACATAAATTTAAATTGCAGAATGTAAAACTAAGTTAGGCATGCTTTGACTGAAGGAGCAATGCTTTGATTAGTTACCAGCTTCAAAGAGAATCAACAATGGCTATTTATTTTTCATCCCCACAGAACCCAACTTCTGATATCTAGTACCAAAAATATATACATAACTAAAAATAGAATCACCAACTACATTAATCCATACACTTAGGCCAGCAAGGTTTGTATTAAAGAAACATGCATTCTAATTTCCTAGTGAATGTGGGCATTGTATAATTTGTAGATAACAAAATCTACTCGAATTGGCAAATGAAACTAAACTTTGCAGATTTTCATGCATAGATTTAATGAATGTTTGCATCTTTCCTCATCATTATTTTACTAATTCTTGAAATCTTGATGAAATCATTATCGTATATCATCAAACATACCTGTAGAATCATTTATACATGGCAAATACTCTCTTTTCAAGATATGAAGAAATGGACTAATTATAGAGATAAAAAACCAACACAGCATTAAACAATGAACTTGGAAAATATATGATTCAAAGTTTGGATCATCAAAGACTAAAAGAAACCAACAACAACGAAAAATAACGGACAAACATAAAATGAAAAAATAATATTGCAGAGTCATTGAGATAGTCCAGGAGATTTCGCTACAAGAAAAGGAAAAGATACCCATTTTTTCGCAAGAAAAATTCAGATTTTAAGCTTGGGAAAAACACAACCCAAAAAAGAAAATAAATAATCATCCCGCGATACATACCTTGCTCGGTGATGGTGGGTAATTGAAGCTTGATCAGTCACTGCAGCTTTCCCGTCTTCTCATCGGCGGAGCTTAGTCGCAATCGAGCTTATGGAATTGCAGTCGATTCTAGGGCACGCCGGTCGTTCTTCAAGAATTTAGGATTTTAGGAAATTGGAGGTTACGTGAGCTGAAGGGCCTTTTTAGGAATTTTGCAGAATGGGTATGTATTACTGTTCAAGCATGTAAATTTCATCGGAGGTAATAGGTCCGGAAATTATATAAAAGGCTACAGTGCTTTTTTTCTCGGGCCGGACTCAATTCTCGGGCCGGACAGAAAAGGTGTCTTAGCTACCAAACGTCCGCATAAGCGCAAATAACTTTTCTTATCATGGCTTGTCAGGGCAACCAAACGGGGCCTTAGAATGTAGTTTTTACAAAGGTAATCTCCATTATATCATTTGTCATAGGAAGCTCAAACGTGGAAGTTTGTTTCTTCTTCACTTGGCGCAGCTGGCTCGTCTTTCTTTAGGAAATTGACAAACCCCAATGTTGTTAAGTAAAACACATCTTTTGTTACCACCTTTTACAGTCGGCTCTACCAAAATTCGGTGAGTGGCATCATCCGTTGCGCTGAGTTCGCTCCCAAAAGAGAGCCACTAGTGTTGAGCACTAAGGCCCCAACACTCGATCCAATGAAGGACCCCATGGTACCACTATAAGTGGAATCAATGGTGCCACTCGAAGTTGATCCACCGGTTGATCCAAATGGGTTCACAAACACCCACGATGTTGTTGAAGAGGTAGTTGAACCTCCAGTGTTGGACATAGTCACCGAAGCGGTCGAGAAGCTTGTTAGAAAACTTGAGGACATGGTGGAGGGAAGAGTGGACACACCGGTGCTTGAATCGGTGGAAGCAACATCACTTGTCATCTTCAATTAGGTATAATCTTGAAATTTTGATCATCTCCAGAATGACAAGTCCCTATCCCGTCTTGCGATTGTTAAAAAATGAGTACACTATACGAAACTTGCCGGGTGTACAATTGCAACTTAAATTGAAAATTACAATGAGAACGACAACAAAAGTAAAACGATAGATTATAGGTGAGTCAAGAAAAGTCCTCTTTTTGCAAGACAAGGTACGCCTCAGTAGTGCTCTCAGTTTTGGTATATCGTCTCCAAAGATAAAATAACTTCGTCTCGTAGGTAGCAACACTGCACACCAAGAAACTCCGGTGACCTGAACAAGGCAAGGAACTTGAGCTCGGAAAAGAGATGCAAGAATGCAGCTAGTTCATATGCAGCGAATGCTTTTTCGTTGGTGTGTCCAGAATGCATGTATGCCTCTCTATTTATAGGCTGCTTGTGGGTAGGGAATCGATACAACCATTAATGCGCATCATGGCTACATGGGAGGTTTGGTATAACCCTTGGGAATTACAAGAGTTACAACCGGATGAATTTGGACGTGACGCACTTGGACAGGGTGCTCACATGGATTCGTTCACTTAGAACAAAGTTGCTCAAAGCTTCAAGCTTTGAAACATCTCAAAGTGTCAGTGAAGCTTTAAAGCTTTTGAAAGCTTCAAGCTCAAAGCATCAAGCTTTGAATCGGCTGAAAGCTTCAAGCTAAGGCGTGATGCTTTGAAAGCGTCAACTTCGAAGCAAGCATTGACGAAGCTGCTCAAGCTTTGAATCTTTAGTTTTGGAGAGTTAAAAAATAAAGCAATCAAGGCCCAAGCCCAAGCCCACTACCAGGCTCAATGAATAGCCCAAAAATCACCCAAAAGACCGATTGCCAAGATCCAGGGCCACGAAATCCGAACCCAAGCCAGCCGGGTGGGCCGTAGCAGCGGCGTGCGCGAGAGCCCAACCTCTCTTGTCCACTTGACCTACTTGATACTCAGTCCACTTGTTTAATTACTTTTAAACAAACTTAGTTCAGGCTAATTATTCAATGTGAAACAAACTCCACTTCATTAATGAAGTAATTATTCCACCAAAATTCAAACTTTATCAATTTATATCTCACTTACCATAAATTTGTTTTGAGCATATAAATATACTAAGTAAATCTACTCCCAGAATAGAACAATAATCTATCATTTAATTTTATAGATAAATTCAATATAGATTATTAATATTTGATCAAAGATCAAATTTCTGACATGTTTAACTTAGATCTTGGTTTATTTGTCATCGTGAACATGAGTGACTATTTTTCTGTTATTTTGGGGTTAGGGAGTAGATAGATTTCGAAGATTCAAATTAATTCTTATTAATCAGTTACGACATTTTCTTTCTTCTTATGTTCTTGTGTTTATTGTTTGCTTATTTGACTTGCTACCGAATTTGCATGATTTATTATATTGATTTGAGATTCAAAAGATAAGAATTAATTTGAGAATTTGAACATATGACACATATTTCAATAAAGTCAGAAGATCTTAAGATTTATGTGGGAACCTTTAGGAGTTACATGTATTAGAAACTAGTTAGACACAATAATTCTTGCATGTGATTAGGGATGTCAATCGGCCCAACCCGCTCAGTTTTGGGTCAGCCCTATCGGATTTTGGGTTAATCAGTCTGGCTGAATCGAGCTGATCTTTTTTTTTTTTTTTTTAGACGAGAAACTTTCAACCCTAACCCTAGACATTCGGGTTTCGGGCTAGCCCGCCAAGCTAAAAAGTTGACGAAAATATAAATGTGTAGACTTTTTTTGACAACCTTAATTTTGTAAGAAACGAATAAGTCATAGTATATCATCTAAGACACTTTCACTTGTATTATTTGACTTCAACTTGCAGAATTTGTAATACGTAACTACTTGAGATGTGAAGATGTGAATATATTTTTCTTTTAATGATTATAATAATCATTTTTAGGTTGTGTTGAAGTACAAAACACAGACAATAATACGATGAGTACAAGTTAGCACATAAAATTCTAATATTTTTCATAAGCATTTGAATTAAGATAAAAACTTCAATATTTGAAGCAGGGCCAACCCCCATATTTTCGATTTAGCCCTCTCGGGTTATCGGGGTATTCTGTTCGCCCCGTTCGGACCTCTTGCTGGCTTCTCCTGCTGCTTCCTCGCGCGCTTGGACCTCTTGGGCTGTTTAGGGGGAGCTTGATCATCACCACCTTCATCATCGCCACCTTGCCCATTTTCGGCAAATGAAAATTCCTTCACTAGATTGCTTGACTTGCAAGCCTAGATAGAAGTTCATCTCACCCATCATGGACATTTTATACTCATCTTGCATGAACTGTCCGAACTTGTCGCATAAGAAGGAAGATTTTGACCCAAAAATAATATCGTCAACATAAATTTGTACTAAAAGGATATGTTATTTCCATTTGATTGTGAACAACATTTTGTCGACTCTTCCTCTTTTAAAGCTGGATTCCAATAAGAATGTTGCCAAGGTCTCGTACCAAGCTCGTGGAGCTTGCTTCAATCCACAAACTGCTTTGTGTAAGCGATAGACCTTGTTGGAATCTCCTTCTTCAAAACCTGAAGGTTGTTCCACGTAGACTTCTTCTTTTAGTCTGCCTAGACGTTGAATCTTTGATGAGTTGCATAGGCTAGAAATAGCCTGATCGCTTCCAACCTAGCAACCGGGGCAAATGTTTCCTAATCTATCCCTTCCTGTTGGCAGTAGCCTTTTGCAACTAGTCTTGCTTTGTTACGAACTACTTCACCAGATTCATCACGTTTTTGTTCTTGAAAATCCATTTCACACCAATCATGCCTTGATGATAAGGTCGATCTACAAGAGACCACACCCCATTTCTCTTGAATTCATGAAGCTCTTCTTGCATTGCGATAGTCCAATCTGGATCTTGTAAAGCTTCATCGACACTCATGGGTTCAACGTGAGAAAGAAAATGGCTCAGCAAACAACTTTCTCCAATTTACCTTCTCATTTTTACTCCAGTGTTTGGGTTCCCAACAATGAGCTCCTCTGGATGAGCATCGACCCATCTTCTTCGATGGGTGATCTCTTCTTCAGATAATTCAAGCTCGGACTCTTCAATTGGGTTATCAAATTACGGAAGTGGTTGAGGTACAAATGGATTGAGCTGTTCTAGTTGTTCAATAAGTTGATCAATTGAGGTTTCTTAAGCTGGGGTAGAAGGAGCTGGCTGATTTGGATCAGTCTGGATGGCATCGTGCTAGATGGGATCGTGCTGCATAGAATTTGGGGTTCCAGTATAGCTCGATGGTGATGCTCCAATTCCTCTTTGCTGTGAGGCTCCGTTTTGATCAACGATCTCCTCATCTTCTCGATCAGCTGGGCTCCAGTAGAGTAAATCTTCCAATAACTGATAGGATCCAACTTGATCTTTACTTTTATCAGCTTCCTGTTCTGTAGAGGTTTCCATGTACATGTAAGTAGATTCATCAAAAACAATATGCGGTGTTACTTCTACGGTAAGGGTTTTCTTATTGAAAACTCTAAATGATCTACTGATCTCCGAGTATCCTAGAAATAATCCTGGATCAGCTTTGCTATCAAAAGTTTTTAATTGAGTTTTCCCATTATCGTGAATGTAACATAAACAACCAAATGATTTAAAGTATTTAAGTTTAGGCATCGCATTCCCACAGCTTGTAGGTGGTCTTCCCATGATGAACTGTGATCGTCGATCTATGCAGTAGGTATCGATCATGAGATTGATGAACTCTATTCCTCGATCAGATCGAATGGTGACAATTGATTTCCCTTTCTAATTTCACAGCTTGCTGAGTAGAGCAGGTAGCTTCTCCAAAGTCTCCTTTTTCTTATATAAGAAAACAACCCAGGTGAATCTTGAAAAATCATCTATACAAGGGTGTATTTTCTACCGCTTATACTTCGTGGAATGACTGGGCCAAAGAGGTCCATGTGGAGTAGCTTTAAGATTCGAGTGGATGATTGAGCTGCTATGCTTGGAAAAGACGATATGATCTACTTTTCAGCTTGGCAAACTTCGCACACATGATTCCTTTCGAATACTTGGTCTGGAAGCCCATCTACCAGCTTGTTTTGAGCTAGTTTGTTGATGGACTTGAGATTCATGTGACTGAGTCTTTTGTGCCATAACCAGCTTGTTTCGGAATTTACCTTGGACACCAAGCAGGTTTCTTTGAGATTGGTCCACTGGACAATATAAAGCCTATCCTACTCAATTCCAATAAGGAGTGTTTCTCCTTCCTTATTTTTTACGAAACATTTGTTAGCTGTAAATTCTACTCATTTATCACTCGAGCAAAATTAGCTTACAAAAAAAAAATTATGATTAAGTCCTTCAACATAAATGATGTCATTGATAGTTATGTTACCAACTTTCAATTTACCATAACCTCTTGTTTTGCCTTTATCGTTTCCTCCAAAAGAGACAAGATATCTGTCAAGCTCGACGAAATCTGATAGCATGCTTTTGTTGCAAGTCATGTGCTTGGAGCAGCCACTGTCAATGATCCACACGGTTCCACCGGCAGCTTGCTCTCTTCGTTCCTTCTTCCCATCCTACAATTAAAAAAATTTAGTGACCCATTTGAAGTTGGGCACTTGGTAAGAAGTTTGAGTTCCTTTAGGATGTGATAACCGTCTTCTTGTGAGACTTCTTCTTTCTATAAGACTGGGGAGCAGGCTAATACTGGTCTGCTTGCCAGTAGGATTCCTCATAATATCCTTGATGAGCAGGCCGGTGAGGCGGCTCATAGAGACCAGGCTGGTTCTGGGATACCATGATTGTTGGCAGGAGCAGGCTGAGTACTCAGGCTGGTAGAACTATTGTTGAGGATACCATAATTCTTAGTAGCCATGGTTCTACTGTTGCGGCCATCCCTCATAATATTCATTATAAGCAGGCTGTTTCCGTTGAAATTTGGGAGTGTGCTACTTCGTTTTCTTTTCAGATCGACCCTTGGATGGAGCAGGTTGATCGTTTTTCTTATGAGGAGCAACATGCTTGGCAGTAGGTTGGCTTTTAGATCTCGATGCTTTGTACTCTTTCACCAAGATGGCTTGTGGTTGACCTACAAGATCATCGTCAGAAACAATGGAAGAGATAGGTTGAGAATCTACCTTGGTATTCCCATGTTGATTGTCGAGTCTGACACATCATTCATCTTCTTCATCATCATCATCCAGCTCGTCAGCTAGATATCCGCTTTCGACAATGTTGAGGTCATCCTCTTCGTCCTTGTTAGCGAGCTTTCCTTCCTTGGATGACATGTCAAGAGAAGTGAGCTTCCCGCAGATGCTTCTTCGGCAAGAACTGCATCGCGCTGCTCTTTCAGCTCGTGATCTCATTTTGCCCAAAGAATATCACGTTCTGCTTGGGTTAGATCAGGGCACTCCAATTTGTAGTGACCTGGTCTGCCATAATGAAAGCATCCACCCTCGGGTGTGTTAGAAGAATTATATTTAGAGGGACTGAGTTTACCTTCACCATTCTTGTCGGAACGTTCAGGAGCATGATTGTTGTGGCCTCATTTGTTATCCTTATAAAATCTTTTATATCTCGCCATGCGAGCTTCGAGGCGCTCATTCCTTCTGGCCAGCATGGCAAAGTCTTGGATCAACTTCTCCATCCCCATTAGTTGACTTAGAGAGGGCAGCTTGGCCTCTTTCTCGATCTCGGCATTGAATGCAACATCCTTCTCCTTCTTTTCAGTTTTGGACTTTTTCCTGCCAGTAGAAGGATGTGCAGATCCATGGATGTAGATCATTTCATGTTCGCTTCTAGTGAGGAGGTCGAAGAATTCCTTAGTTGAGATCCTGCTGAAGTCCTGTCGGTTGGGATGAATGGCAACATAGACATGCCAGCTCACAGGAAGAGCTTATATCACCTTCTGGTTAAGTTCACGTTGAGTGTACTTATCTGGTCAGATGGCGGTGATCTCCAGAGTGAGCTCGATAAACCGGTTCTTCATCTGCTTAATGGTTTTCCCATGCTTCATCTTGAAGTTATCCAGCTTGATGCAGGCAAGGGCGAGCTTGTTCTCAAGCATTTCTTCAGATCCTTAGCTGATGGCCTTGAGAGTGTCCCACATCTCTTTAGCAGTTTTTAGTTTTTTGATTTTTGCGAGATGTACTCCCTTGACCGTGCTGGAAATGAGTCCCATAGCAAAATGGTCCAGACTAGCGATCTTCCTGTCTTCCGAAGTGTACTCGCTCGGATCTTTAGGTTCTTGTCTGTATGTGGGCTCGCCTGGACTGGTTCCAATGATCTCAAGCTTCTCACCTAAGATGGGAAGTGGACCTTTTTCGATCATGTCCCACATGAGGTAGTGATGAGCTTGGAGACACATTTTGATTTGAAAGCTCCAGTCCTCATAGCCCTAGATAGAAATATCCTCGCAAGCACGAACGAGTGATGCTTCCATGATGACAGTTAATGAGATGAATGATAAAGAATTTTCTTGGATCTAGTCCAATTGACCAAAAGTTTTGATAAAAACTTTTAGTATTCTGATGCGATGGTCAAAGAACCATGCTCTGATACCACTTGTTGGTCCTTGAAAGAGCTAATTGGTGTATGGCGCGGGGGGGGGGGGGGGGGGGGGGGGGGGGGGGGGGGAATACACCAATGTCCTATAGTTTTTTTTGATTTTAAACACTTTTACAAAACCAGCTCAGAGTGCCGCTCGATCTTCTTCAGTTCAGCTAGCGTGCTGTTGAACTTTCAAACAGCGTGTTGTATGCAGAAGTTAGTAGTTTGACTAAAAGCCCTTAGAAAATTTCTTTGATGCTAAAACAATTTGAGGGCTTGATAGATTGAATGCTTGATGTATGTTTGTTAGTGCGAATAAAAAGATAATTGACTAAATGAAAAGAAAGAGAGAGAGAGCTCGACACAGTCAATTTTATCGTGGTTCGAAGAAACTCTTCCTACGACCACGTCAGTTTCCATCGAAACTAAAAAATCCTTTACCTTTGGATTTGCTTTTCTCTTGTTTTTACTGGCTGATTACTAGTCCCAAATTTCGACTAACTTGTCGAAATTCAAGTATGAATTATGGGGTCGTGACCCTTACAACTTTGCTACTAATTATAACAGCTACCGTGCTCTTCTAATGACAGAGCTCGATCTTCTTAGCAATGGCGGAGCGAGCAAAACTTCTTCCTCTTCAACATACAACTTCTGAACTTGAAGGTGGGAGGTTCTGTTGAGTTCTTAAGCAGTAGTGAACACTTCAAGAACTCAGATTAATTCTAGAGGTAGAAATCTCCTTGGTTTCAACACTTGGAAATTCTCTTAGTATTTCGAGTGTTGAAGTTGCAGTGAAAGCTTGAGATTTCTGCAGAGTTTTGGCTTTTAAAATGAAATTCCCATAAGACATATCTCTGGATGGCTGAAGTATTTATAGGCCCAGTTTTCGAAAACTAGTCATTGAAGTTCTGACCAGTGGCAGGGAACCATTGGTGCTGACTCACTTCTAGCCTTTGGGATTTATTCTGGTTGGTAGCTAATGTGGCACCGGGACAGAACGTCTCGAGCTGTTGATCTGAACAATACGTTCTCTATGTAGCAAGTAACTAGCTCGATGAAATCTTCAAGACATAGCAGCTGGTCTTCTACATAGCAGATTGATGAAGGAGCTCGATGCCAGATCGATCTCCTATAGGAGAGCATGTCTATACGTTCTCATCCTTTACAAGATTGATCGATCTGTCTATTACATTAAGAGATTATCGATCTGTGCTATACACAAGCAGATCGATCCTATCAATCTCTACTCTAGAAAAGAGTAAAATAAATCTAAGTATGGTTTCGAATAACATCATCAAACTAACTATAGAGGGTTCCCAACAGTGCTCTTTTTCTAGGACTTATTATCTACTCTCTAAACGATGTATCAATCTTAAATCCATTTTCACCATACTCCAACTCCAAAGTCTTTCTTTAATTTTCTCTATAATATTCTTCCTATTTCAATCGTGATTTTCAAAATGCGCCTTGTTTCTCCATTTCTATAACACCTAAATTGCACAAATTCAAACAATATGAATATTTTTTTTCCCAACAACTTAATGAATGATACGTACATTTTGAATAAAATTATTTGGGAGCTGATTAAGAGCAGTAGTCGAGACATTTCTATGATAGATTAGTTGAGTTGGGTCTACTCAGTTCAATAATCTGTTTCACGTGACCCATAATTCTACAAGTTAATTATTTAATTTCCAATAAATTAGATTTCATTCTTTTCAATTTATTTATTTATTTTTTTGATCAGGCAAATTACACACACGATCTCACACACACTGATATGCAATGTTCTAAAAATCAGCTTAGGTGGCTACCTAGGCGCTAGGCGTACCATGGCCGACCTGAGTTTTGTCTACTTTTGCAGTCTCTGGGTGCTAATCAGCGGCTAGGCAGGCTGTATTCTAGGCGGGCAGAATGAATTTAATTAGGGATTTAGAAGATTTTAAATTTTTTATTTGATTGATTTATGTTCAAATTTTTAGATTTTAAATTTAAGAAAATCTGTAATAGACTATGAAATTTGTTTAGAAGACTACTAATATGAGAAATATTCATATTTCTCAAGATTTGAATTATTTGAAATCTTATCATATCTTATAGAATATTCTTTCAGATCTTTCCATGTATATATTTTGTAATCCATATATTGATATGAGTTCTCCAATCACCAAACTAACGGTGATTCACATATCAATTCTCACATGGTATCAACAGGTTCATCGTGAAACCCTAAATCTCAATCCTTCTCATTCTTTCTATCTTCTTCTCTATTTTTTATGGCTTTCTCCACCGCATCTTCTTCTCCTCTCAGTGGTGATTCCATCCCACTCAACACTCTCATCGACATGGTTCTGATAAAACTCACGTCAACCAACAATTTACTTTGGCATGGTCAAGTTGTCTCCATGTTAAAATGTGCCGATCTCTACTCATTTGTTGACAGCACTGGAGTTGCACATCCACCCACCATTACCGGTCAAAACTCTACAATTATTCCAAATCCAGATTTTCCAATTTTGACTAAAAGACATGAATGTGTACACAGTCTGCTCTTAACAACTCTCACGGAGGAATCGATGTCGGAGGTTGTCGGTCTTTCATTTGCCCATGACGTTTGGCTCGCACTTGAAGTAGCTTTTAGCCATTGATCTCTTTCTCGCGCTCATCAATTAAGGGATGAACTCCAACTTCTTTGTCGTGGTTCTTTTTTGGTGGTTAAGTATAGTCGAAAGTTCAAACTGTTGTGCGATCAACTTGTTGTGCTCCCATTTCACCGTTTCTGATTCTGATAAATCTCATTGGTTTTTGTAGGGTCTCAGTCCTCAATTTCATGCCTTTGCTGATGGTCAATTGGCTCACACCAACACCTTCTTATTGAGATATAGTCCATCAAGCTCATAACTACGAGCTTCATGATAAAGCCATGGATACTTCCGCTCCAACTCAAGCCCCCGTCGCTTTATTTGTTGTCGGTCACTGTTCATTCTCTACTCGTGGTGGTTATTAGCACCAGCGTGGTGGCTCTGGACACCACTCTGGACGTGGGCAACAATCTAGGCTTGGTTCTGGTTCTACTGGTAAGAAACCATATGTTCCTAAGTGCCAAATTTGTCGGCAACTCAATCACTATGCTAATACTTATCAGCAATAACATATCATCCGTGGGCATATTAAGGATGTCCACAGTGAACATTGTAACATTACTCTTTCACTTTCATTCCCCTCCTTAAACTAAATGAGTATTTCATCAAGTTATATTAAGAAACTCTATATATCTATAAAGCAATAATGATAAGGATTTGACTCATATGACTTCCATTATTGTGTGTATATACATATATATATATATATATATATATATATATATATAGTTTGGTTCATATGTTAATATATCCTGCCGTGTTAAATATGCATGAATCTGGATCATTGATCTTAGTCAAATCTATAGCTGTCATTGATTTAAGCATGGTTTCAAAGTACAATAAGTATGATTTTATTTTAAGCATCAATTTGTATATTATAAAGTACAATTATATAATAAGTATAATTCTATGCATATTTAAGCATGATTTTGTATACTTTTAAGCATTTTTCTCATTTTAACATGCCAGGATTTATTTACACACGATATATATATATATATATATATAGGGAGTGGTTTATATGAGAAACATTATATTCGTGAGAACCCACTTTTTAGTTATGTTTTCGTGTGTTTTTTAATTATGCAATTATGTTTTTTTGCAAATAATGCTTTCATGATTTAATTTATACATGTTTTCAATTTTTTTTTGCATGATTGTAATACATAATAAGCACGATTCATAAAAAGCATAAATTTATATCTAAAAAAGTATTATTTATAAAAAAAACATTAATGCATATATGAAACAGCATGAAAATATAACTAGGGTTCTCACGGTTCTCACGAATAGAATGGTTCTTACAGGAACCCTCCCCATATATATATATATATATATAGAGGGGAGATCACATACAAATGTCTAATTCCGTAAGAAATAAGAAATGATCTTGACCATTAATTTTTAAAGATCTATGCTCATTTATTTTTCTTGTATTTAATTAAAATATTAACTCTTAAAAGTAATGGAAGGTTAATATTGTCCTTAGTATTAATCGTGGACCGTTATCCCTTAATTCAAGGGATCAGTTGGCGTTTTATTAATGACACTATCTCATTCCCTTTCTTATTTTGATATCTCTTTTTTATTTAGCATTAAAACACATGAATATTTTGTAATTTAGGTCTCAGATCAGACTTTTAGGTTCTTTTTTTTTCTTTTTCATTTCTTTCATTGATCTATTCATCATTATTTTTAAGTTTTTTTACTTCCATTATTATGTATTTCATTAGACAATAATTTTAATATGCAATATGTTTTACTTTATAATGCATATCATTAAGTAAACTAAAGCATATATGATATATTTTCAAGAATATAGCAAATAATTTTCTAATCAGTTTTAATTTTACAAGGACATTATTAATTCCAATTAGAGATTTATGAATCGAAAATTAAGGTTCATTGATAAATTCGTAAAGCCTTAATCTAGATTATCGAATGTTATATAATAATTCGCAAAATTGAAAATATGCAATGTAAATTGAACATATATTGTATAGTGCATTATTCTAAGGCATTATTTTGCATTATATAATAGCGTGTGATGCATTATTTTAGATTCAATTCTCCAGTTAACATATATGTTAGTCTTTTTAATGCATTAGTAAAATGTGCATAAATGCATAATTTAGAAATTCATTAGGCATTTTCAAAAATACTGTACAGTGCATTATATAGAAGTTCATAATGCATTGTAAAAATGCATTATGCATTATCAAATACTCAATATTGTACAATGCATTATATAGAAGTTCATAATGCATTGTAAAAATGCATTATAGAGAAATTCATATATGTTCTTGAAATACATAATGCATAGTATAAATTTGGGATATATAATGCATTATTTAAAATAATCCTGAAATATAATATATTATTAGTGTTGCTCTTTGATTAATTATTCAATGAATTGTAGATATTATGAAAGACTCAATCTTTTTATTATTAATTAGTCGATTGTAAAGTGCTACGGTTTGTTAACTTGGACATATTTAAATATTATAAATTGGATAATATCATCACCAATCCCATGAATATAGCTTATTTCACATATTACGTAGGATGGTAAGTTTCTTTATTTTACTAATTTACCCTTATAATTGAAAATTGTCAACAAATATGGTATATATTGGATCCGTGTGAAATGTTGTGGAGATAATCTTGACCGTTTGTTTCTATCTATCAATGGACTATAGTGCTTCCTATTTCTTACACTAATAGAGTTTTTACCAGATCTCATCCCTATATATATATATATATGTATATATATACACAGAGAAGAGAGAGAGAGATGAGAGAGAGAGGGAGAGAGAGAGAGAGAGATACAGTTATATCCAAGTCAGAACAATCTGATGTACAGAGTAATGCTCCCCTACCCACCATGGACATGCTTAATATACCCATGGATGAGGGTGGCGACATTATATTTAAGGAAAAAATTAATTAGTGTTGGTTCCAAAAGGAGTGTACGCGTGTAGAGGGGGGTGAATACACGCGTAAGAGAAGTTTAGACTTCTATTAAATTTTTATTTGAAACAGTGATTCTTGTAAAAGAGAAGTGTTCACTTTGAAGAAGTGGTAGCTTTTCAGAAGCGAATCGCTTTTTAGAGAAAAACGCTTCGGAATTTGGTGAGCGATATTATACTCACTTTTGATAAAATCTTGCCTTAGTGAAAAATTGTGTTGGTTGCTTTAAGTGAGTGTGTGCTTTATGCAATAAGCGAAAGCTAGTAACGTAAGAAATGAAACGATAAATACTTAGCTAGAAA